>JAOANR010000010.1:2912263-3123382 GCA_030278955.1 Hygrophila difformis
GAGTGCATCCGGAACGAACTAATTTATTAGTCCGTTTCATTAGTTTGTATCTCATAACCACCCGAAGAGAAGTGAACACTGCGAGCGGTTCACCGAAAATAGGGAATTCTTGATCCACACCCGGTCATCCTGACTGGGGGCTTTCTTTTACTACCAGGGTCAGACTTTTAAAACTTCCGAGTGATAGGATTTTAAATGCTTTCTTTATCGTTTTCTTTTAACTGCTTTCTTTAGAGGTCACTTGGTTGTATTGAGAGTTGCGTAACTGCTACTAGGACTGATAGTTAAGGGATAGTTCAGGGCTTGATTAGAATCTTTGGGTGTGACATGGGGGACTGATAGCAGTACTTGGCACTTCAACTAATGGTTTGTCAGGTGTTGCTTGTCCACCACAGATAAATAATATAACTTTGCAAGGCCTGTGAAGGGAGTTATGAGTCTGTGGTATCTTAGAATTTGAGGTTTTAAGAGCATGTAAACTCTCATCGTAAGTACCTGTCCATTAAAGGGAACATGGTGAAGAGAGCATGAGAATTAGCTAACTGAAGAGTTATCCCAAACAAAGATCTGTGTATTAAAATGGAAGTTTAATTGTGTTTCATCTGAATCTTGTCCAATCCATATTATTTTCTTCCTGTCCCTTCTGTCATAATTTAAATCTGCTTTCTTAGAATAATCTTAACCGCTTTCTTAGAATAATCTTGATCGCTTTCTTAGATTAATTTTATTGCTTTCTTAGATTAAATTTAATTTGCTTTGTAGAATAATTTTATCTGCTTTATTTTAATTGCTTTCATAACTTAGTTTAAATTCTGTCAAGTAGATTATAATCAAACACAAACTTGAATCGAGTAACCGAGTGGAAAATCTTAGTAAACGGCGTGGGCCCTGCTTCCATCGCACATCCTCCAGTGAACGATCCGGTACTTACTATAAATACTGCAATTTTTGACTCCGTGCGCTTTCGGGGGCACAATTTCTTAACACGAGTAAATAAAAACATGATTTTTCGGAAAATACTCATGTAGTGGGAATCTGCCGAAAGTTTCATGGCAGGGAATCTCATGACATGAAATCATGAGAAGTATCATGGCACATATGCCGGGGACCCTCAGTGTGACAGGCTGAAGGTCAATTTATCCCGGTTGTATCATGAGATTTGTCAAAAGTTTCATGACAGAGAGGATCACAGCGCCATTTGAAATTAAAGCCCCTCGCATGAGTAATAAAAAGTAACAATCTTGATATATCCCTAAACCCTTTCCCACGAATCATAATTCTTTTCATTTTAATAAATTCAATCCTGATATATTTATATAAAATACTCGTGTTAGTGAAATTTGTCAAAAGTTTCATGTACCAAGCTTCCAACCAAACATATCAAGGCAAGGTTGTTGGATTGAGATCAAGTCTTTAGCAAAATGGGAGAGAGTTTGAGAGTGATGTGTAAATCGGTGGGACTTCCAACCATAGCGAAATTTCATGAGAGCAATCCATAGAGTGTCTCTGGTAACAAGACCCCAATAGCTCTTTATGAGAAGTGCATCATTCAAAATTCAGAGCTTGCGAACTCCAAGCCCCCCAGCATCAATATTATTTGTGATAACATCCCAAGCAAGAAGATGGACCTTACGAGTAGTTCCATTTGAGCCCCAAAGAAAGTCACGACAAATTTTCTCGAGTTCATTAATAGTTCTAGAGGGCAGCCGAGAGACTTGCATAGCATACATGCACACGGGATGAAGGACAGACTTGATGAGAGTAAGACGACCTGCAAAACTTAAATGGCGCTGGGACCATCCTTTTAATTTGGAGTTAAGTTTATCAACAAGAAATTTATAATGCAAATGAGATTTCCTACCCGTCTTCATGGGAATGCCCAAATAAGTACCTAAAGAATGAACATCTTGAATACCTAACACATTAGTGATATCTCTTCTAACATTACGATCAACAGCATTACCAAAGTAAACATGGGATTTAGAAAGGCTAATCGATAAACCTGATAAGGAGCTGAAGTAAGAAAGAATAGCCATAATATTAGAAGCTTGACTAGTAGTTGCTTTGGCAAACAAAAGGATGTCATCCGCAAAAAAGATATAAGGAATCACAATACGACCTTTGTCCCAACGCAGAGGCTTCCAAGTACTGTCAGCCACAGCTTGAGAGATCATAGCTGCAAGTCGTTCCATACAAAGGATAAAGAGGTAGGGGGAGATGGGATCGCCTTGTCGAATTCCACGGGATGGAAGGAAAGATTCCGAGGGAGTGCCATTCCAGACAACCTGCAAGGATGAAGAAGTAATGCAGCTCATAATAAGATGAGTACAAGAAGAAGGGAAACCAAAGGCATTAAGAGTATCATAGATAAAACCCCAATTTAGCTTATCATAAGCTTTTTCAAGGTCAAGTTTAAGAATCATGTAACCAGGTTTAGCCTTTGATTTGTCAAGAAAATGAACAATATCTTTGCACAAAATAATATTATCTTGGATGAGCCTTCCTTTAACAAAGCTAGCTTGGCCACGGCTAATAAGTCGAGGAAGAATAGGAGTTAATCGATTGACAAGAACTTTAGTGATGATTTTATATATAACATTGCAAAGACTTATCGGGCGGAACTGAGTAACAGACTTGGGATTCTGAACTTTGGGAATAAGGACAATGGATGTATGATTAACAAGAGAAATATCCTGCTGGCCCCTGAAACAAGCAGCAATAAAGGTATGGACTGAGTCACCAATAACACTCCAGTTATGCTGAAAAAACATGGCGTGGAATCCATCAGGTCCAGGTGCCTTCAAAGAAGACATGGCCTTAACAGCTGACCAAACTTCCTGTTTAGAGATATCCGAGACCAAGTTCACAGATTCTTGATGTGTGAGAGTAGTGACTTGTCCCAAAGCAACTGAAGGACACTGAATTGGGGAAAAGGAGTCCTGGTATAAACGCTTGAAGTAATCCGTAACCATTGCGTGAATAAATGTTTCACCAATATGGATGTTGCCACTGGCATCCTCAAGGATAGAAAACATTTTCTTCCTCTTCCTAGCATTCACAAAATTATGGTAGAATTTGGAGTTGTTATCACCAACCAAGTTCCAATCACGAGTACTTCGTTGAATCCAGGTCAATTCCTCAGTCTCAAGAATTTTACCAAGCTCCATACAAAGCTGTTGATGAAGACGTTTGAGAAAGCCATTATTATACCAGTCCAACTGGCGTTCAATACCAGCAAGTCTACCCCGGATACGGGCCTTCCTTCTCCCAATGGAACGAAAAACTTGGTCGTGCCATACCTTAGCTTTATCCTGAAGGGATTTAAGACATTCAGAGATCGGCTCAATACCATTCCAAGTAGATGACACTAACTTTCTAAAGGAAGGAAAGGCCTGCCAAGCAGCCCTATACTTGAAAGAAATGGGATGCTGGCGAGTACTAGAATTGTCTAAATCAGAAATACGAGCAAAGAGAGGTGCATGATCCGATTGGACTCGAGGAAGGACTTCAACGGTACAATGGGGATATCTAACGTGCCAGGCTTCATTACCAATAAGTCTATCAAGCCGTCGCCTCAAGGGCCCCTAGCCCAAGTGAATCGATTGCCGAAGAATTTAAGCTCCAGAAGATTATGGGAGTCCTGCCAATTCTGAAGATCACCACAAGAGAGACTAGACTGGGAGCCACCTCTGGATTCATCATAGCGGGCAGTACAGTTCAAGTCACCTCCAACAAGCCACGGATCCGAACGGCTATGAGCAAGTCGAGAGAGTTCCGGCCAAAGCCAAGAACGGCGATAGCGATTGGGAGCAGCATAGACCATAGTCACAAATAAAACATCATCATCATCCTTAATGCAGATGTCAACAAATTGAGAATGAGACTCCAAAATTTCTACAGTTAAATGAGCCTTCCATAGGATCCATATTCCCCCAGAAAACCCAGTAGCTTCCACACGGAAAGAAAAAGGAAAACCACAACGTCGGATAAAATTGTCAGCGCGGGCACCACTGATGCGAGGTTCAAAGATGGCCATAAAATCAATGCCCTTGCTCGAAGAAAGGTCACGAAATTCCCTACGAAAAGGTGGCGATCCGGCACCCTGTACATTCCAACATGCAAGATTAAAACGCATTAAATGAGATGTTAAATAAGAAAAAACTGGAATAGAAAAACTTAGGCAGTCATGAATTCAAGGGGGCCCCTGAAACAAGCAGCAATAAAGGTATGGACTGAGTCACCAACAACACTCCAGTTATGCTGAAAAAACATGGCGTGGAATCCATCAGGTCCAGGTGCCTTCAAAGAAGACATGGCCTTAACAGCTGACCAAACTTCCTGTTTGGAGATATCCGAGACCAAGTTCACAGATTCTTGATGTGTGAGAGTAGTGACTTGTCCCAAAGCAACTGAAGGACACTGAATTGGGGAAAAGGAGTCCTGGTATAAACGCTTGAAGTAATCCGTAACCATTGCTTGAATAAATGTTTTACCAATATGGATGTTGCCACTGGCATCCTCAAGGATAGAAAACATTTTCTTCCTCTTCCTAGCATTCACAAAATTATGGTAGAATTTGGAGTTGTTATCACCAACCAAGTTCCAATCACGAGTACTTCGTTGAATCCAGGTCAATAAGGAATGACTCAATGCGAACCAAGTAGAAACTATGTCCATCATCACAGTGAAAAATTGTTCAATTGACCCGCTAGAGTCATTTTTTAGAGTAATGATGTGTTATGACAGCCTTTAAACATTTATTAAAATAGTGTGTTATGTGTGGGGACTCTAAATTTGCAACGGTGTAAGTAAAATGTGATATACTTCGGCCATATCAGCAACCTCATGCTAATTATATAATTAGGACCGAATTGAAAAAAAATAGCAAATGTAGAGGACTATATGGAACAAAAAATTAGTAACGGATTGATTTGGATATTTTGGAAAGAAAAAAGACTAAAAGATCATTTTTTCCGTTTTCGGACACTATGGGGATGTTTGGGAGTCAGCGAATCCGCTAGCGAATAGCAGATTCGGAGAGAGAATTGTGAGAATATGCTCTTCTAATCTGCTATATGCCACCTAATATGCTAACATCCAAATATACCCTATAATTGTAACGAATATGGTCATTTGTCGCTTGGTACATTGTTGAATTTAGGCAGTACTACGATTGTTGAAATAAAATTTCAACAACATCCACATTTTCAGTAATGGGCCTTATAGCAGCGGATTCAGCACAATTATAAAATGGGCCCTTTCCATTTCATTTCATAGTTTAAGGCCCAATTGACAATTAGAATGACCAGAAGTCCAGAACACAATTCACACGACTTTTTTTTTTAGTAATCATATTCATCTCTTTCAAAAATTCAAGACCAAATCGATCTTTCATTATGTAATAAGCATATAAATAAAACACAAAAAATTGTCACCCCTTATGAAAGTCAACTCACCTGTCCTTAATTACTCCTTAATTAAAGGCTTTACGCAATGTCACCCTTTGAGGGTTTTCCTCATCATATTCACTTATGGGTTAAGATAAGATCAATGGATATTTTGTACAAGAATGTTGCCGGTTTGCAAACTGATCTTCTTTCACTTTAATCATAAGTAAAGAGGGTTTGCAAACGAGAGATGATATTTTACAGGTGGCTGCATGTGCAACCACCTTATTTGTGATGTTAGAGTTTCGTTATGTGATGTGATGCATGTGATGACTGGAATATTTTGTGAAATGGAAGAATATATTATGAAGAAATATTTTTTGTGATTCGATGTATTTTTCCTGATACATGTACCTACTTTAAGGGGTTGTACCAAAATCGGAATGGATGCAAACATTCATGTGAAACCAAGAAAACTTTCCTACTTTAACATTATTGTAAACTAATACTACAAAATAATGTAAAATTAGAAAATTTCAAAAGAATACAATTGCATAATCAATACTAATAGTAGTATATATTGGAGATGGGGAATTACCGTAGTGATTAAGTCCCCGACTCTCAACCTATAGGTTGGGGGTTCGATTCCCCACCTGACCCTTATCCCTCCCCTTTATTCCCTTTATGATTTGTATGGTATGGACTCCACCATCCTTTTCATAGCCTGTATAGGCTGTTTGGTAAAAAAAAAATACTAATCGTATTTAAATTTTATGGATATTTGGAATTTCTAAGAGACCA
This sequence comes from Hygrophila difformis, assembly GCA_030278955.1. Lineage (NCBI taxonomy): Eukaryota > Viridiplantae > Streptophyta > Magnoliopsida > Lamiales > Acanthaceae > Hygrophila > Hygrophila difformis. Next base: position 2,918,452 of record JAOANR010000010.1, read on the forward strand.
ACTGATCCATCATCCATCCATCCTCAAGCAAGACAAGCATTATAAATTAAGTATAATTAAATATAATCGTCATTCAAACTTTACATCGCCGTGTTGTTTAAGCTTGGTGGAGCAATTGTCCAAACCCTACACAGATAGCAATTATTTGATTAACAATTCAATAATTATTACGACAAAATTGATGGTCGCATCATGGAATTAGATTATTCCAAATTCAACTTTAAATAAATAAATAAATAATAAAAAATAGTTCGTCAGGCAGTATAAATCAATCTAACTTCAACATGTTGCATATGAATGATGAAGATCAACTGCCTTTATTCATTTACAGATAAGCTTCCTTGGCAATATTAACGGCCTTGTCCGTACTCCATAAAACCCCTTTAATTATTGTTGGTCCTTACACTTGATGTTCTAGATTCTTTCTTCTTCTTCTTCTTCTTTTTTATTTTTATTTTTTTGTTTTTTCAAAACAAAATTTCAACGTGACAAATACCTTAATTGATGGATCTCAGCCATAGCAATGCCCTCGATCGGTCCTACAAAATTAATAGGTTTGATTAATTAATTATACATTGTGATTTTTTTTAATTTTTTTTTCTGAACAGCCTATACATGCTAGGATGAGATGGTGGGAGCTCATACCACACAAATTATACATTGACCCTATTTGGGAATTAGTTGTTAGCTATTAACTGATTATGTGAGTAATAATTAGTTAAAATTAGCTGTTTGGCAATTTCGAGACTAACTTTTTGCCTAGAATAAGCTAAAATTCAAAATGCTGCTATTTGCAGCAGTTTCAAAAAGAATTGATTGAACACTGTTTTAAGTTATTTTGTCTTTTTAAATAAGCTAATTCAGTTCAAATTACCTAGAATAAGCTAATTCTGTTTAGTTGTTTTGCCAAACAGAACCATTGTGATTATTAAAAAGAGGTGTGTTATCATTTGAAAAGAATGGAAACAAAAGGAATTTTTACTTAATGTTGGGTACGGTGGCATTACAAGTCTTGAGTGGAAACAGGTTTAATTCCAGTAGATATTCTTGAATGGCCACCACAAATCTTGGAGAAAAACACTCTCAATCTTATTTATACAGGTCTTCTCAATTTATAGTTTTCTTTTTCCCAGAATATTTGGTTATTTATTTATAGTAGTATATTATTACATCTATGAACACGCATAATATATAATCATTACTTCATAATTTAAAATTTTAAATTCATCCTTTACAAGCTCGTATATAAATTATAATGTGAAAGAAGCTAAGAAAGAATGAAGCCCTTATTTTTTTTTAGGTTTGAATTCATCGATCATCTTATTTATATATAGTACTTCCTCCGTCTCATTATTTTTGTTACATTGGCCTTCGACACGCATGCCGAGACATATTTTCAACGGTTAATAACTTAAATTGTGTACAACGAAAAATTATAAAAAGTTCATTGTCTAAAACTACAATATTAGACGAATCTAACAAAATCTCACTTGACTATGTTTTTTCTTATATAGCTATATTAAAAATTTAAATCAAAGTTAAACAGTTAATAGTGCAAAAAAAATTATCTGTAACAAATATGTTGAGACGGAGGTAGTATTTATATTAGTGTTATTTAAACTGTGTCACGATCTATTTAAGCATAACCTACTTATGGTATGACTAATTCTGCACGTGCAGGGAGTTAGGTGTCACCTACCTCTTTATCTTATGCTATATTTTAATTTTTTTTAAATATTATTATTTTTTGGATATCCACGTGGACGGCAGGCTTGCGCCCACGCGGATGGATGTTGACTTTGACACTTACGTGCTTAGGCCTTCTCCAGCGTCATACCTCTGGAGCGTCACCTCAAAAGTTAAATACCTCTACTTAAATACTCAACTTTTCTCCCAACAATAATACCCAAAAAGTAAGTATTTAAAGGACCCACTTACTACTATATTTATTATACCATTCATATTTTAATTTATCAATTATAAAATATTTTATTTTTCAACAAATATAAATAATTAATATATTTTAATTATTTAATATTATAAAATATATTGAATAAAAAATTAAAGAATAAGTCGCCACTGTAAGAGGCAGTAGCGATTAACATAAAAAAAATAAATAAAAAACAAGTTGCCAAACAAAAACTAAATAGTAAAAAAGAAGTGGCGATTATAACAAAAAAGATAAAATAAATAACAATAATAATGCGTGTAGCCAATGGCTGTTTCAAAAGAAAAAGGAAAAAAAATATGTCATCGGAAATAGCCATTATGCCAACAAAATTTTAAAAAAAAAAAGAGAAAAGTTGCCGGGCACAACTTTATATGTTAAAAACCGGGGTAGGAAATTTGCTATCCCATTACCTACCTCATCCTTTCCCCGTTGATTAAATACCTTGTGCTCAGGTATTTGGGAGTGCCACATCACTATCTTCCCCACCGTTGGGGAAGGCCTTAGGCCATCTCCAACAAGCTCTCCTATTTTTTCTCAACTCTCCTACTTTTTCCCACCACATCATCTTCTCTTTCTTCCACATCATTAATTAACTTTATCTCATTTTCATTTCTAATAAAACAAATCAATATTTTCCACATCATTATTGTAAAGAATTTAAATAAAAAAATATAAGATAAATCTTTTTAATTAATTTTTTTACAGAATTATTTAGTTATTTATACTTATAATCATTGTATTTTAAAATTTAAAAAAATGAAAACAAAACAAAAAAAATACTGCAAAAGTTGCCGGGCACCTCCTCCAATTTGGAGGAGTTTAGGGTTGACCTAGCCCTTGCAGAGGCCTGTTGCGAGTCTAATCCTGCTGAGGTTTCCCCTCTGCAACTGTGGAGTTGGAAGTGGCTATCAGTCCCGTGAGCACTTGCATGACACCTTCACAGCCGGTAGCGGGTGAATGGATAAAGGTGGAGATACGCAAGCCCAATAAGGGCAAAAAACCAGTGGTGACCCCTATCAAGCCCATTATGCAGCTCAAGGAGTCCTACTCCATCAACCAGACCCCTAAGAAAAGGAGCCCGCTTCCCAAGGCCCCTAAAGCTCATTCGGAGAAGCCTACCAAAGGAAAAGCCCATCCCAAAAGTCCTAGCCCATCTATGGGCGTTGGTCATGGCCTGGCCAAAAGGCCCAGACCGGCATCGGAAACGGCGACCCCCCCTGAATCTCCCCAGCGGAGTGTGAATAAGGAAGGTACGCAGAGGACGCAGAGGGCGTTTTCGGCCAAGGAAAATGTCAACCCTGCTAAGGAACAGACCGGGAAAGTCTTGGGCGATGACCCTCCGGATGGAGCCACCCATATGGAATCCTAAGGGTACATGTTCCCTCCCTCTTTACCTTTATTTGTTTATGGATTTCAAAAATTTCAAACTTTTGGCTTGGAATATTGGAGGTGTGGTTGGTAGAGCCACTAGGAGGAGTCTTCGGGATATTCTTTCTCGTACCGAACCGGAGATTTTGATTTTACTTGAACCCCAATCTGAATTCAACAGCTCTAGGGCATTCTGTTGCAAATTTGGTTATGCCCCTCTCTGCATTCAAGAGGCATTCAATCTGCATTCAAGAGGCTTCCGGCAGGGTGTGGGGGGGTTTAGATTCTGGCTAAATCAGGTCTTGATCTCTCAATTACTATTTTCGATTACAGAGATCGCATGATTACCTTAATCCTGGATAACGGGGTGTCTCAATGGTACCTCACTGCTCTGTATGCTTCTCCTCACTACATCTCTCGCCGAGGCAATTGGGATGATCTGATCCATCTGGCATCCTTGATTGATGGTGCGTGGGCTGTAATTGGAGACTGGAATCAAATTTTGGTCTCGGAAGAAGTCAGGGGCGGGCTTTATAATGTGCCTCGCGCATAAGAATTGGGAGTGGTGCTTAGGAATTGTGGATTGTCGACCCTCCACACCCAAGGCGGGCTCTTTACTTGGTCTAGACCTTTTGGGGAACCCCCAGACCATCCTGAAACGCTTGGACCGCTGCACTTGCAATTTGGAATGGTTGTCAACGTTCCCGAATGCCTTTGTTCAAGTTCTTGCTCGCATAGGATCAGATCACAACCCCCTCCTCTTGAGATGTGGTAAAGTACCACAGTTGGTTGGCCAAAAGCCGTTCCGATGGGAGGCTTCTTGGGCAATATCGGATAAGTACTCCCGAGTTGTGGACGCTGCCTGGAACGTCCCTTCTACAGCTATCCCACAACAACTGGAGGCAGTCAAAAGTGCCTCGCTGGCCTTCAATAAGACTGATGGGGGTAATCTCAAATGAAAAAAGTACAAGCTCCTCAATACACTAGAGGGGATCGCCCATACCCTCGAAAAAGTGGACTCCATCCGCCTACTCCTTCTTGAATCTCAACGTAGAAGTGAGCTGGAAACACTCCTACTCCAAAATGAAACTTATTGGCAACAGAGAGCCCGGGATAAATGGATCCGAGCCGGGGATCGCAACACTTTGTATTTCCATGCACGGGTTAAAGCTAACAGGAGCAAAGGGAAAATCCATGGTCTGTATACCAGAGATGGCTTCTGGTGTGAGGAGGACCTCCAGCTGAGGATTCACGCCCGCGATTACTTCCAGGACTTGTTTAGTCTGAAGGAATCCACCGTGATGACCAAGGATACAGGGCCACCCAACTCTTCCTTGATGCCGTGTTTCAACCCCTGCAACTTTACCGCCACTGAACACTTATGCAAGGTGCCTTCCCTTGAGGAAGTCACTGAAGTGGTTATGAGTATCAATGGCGATTCGTCTCCCGGGCCTGATGGCTACCCTGGGCGTTTCTACCAAAAATTCTGGGATATCATATGCCTTATTCCCAAGGTGACTGTCCCGACAGGTTTTCACCACTTCCGGCCCATTACTCTATGCAACGTCACCTGCAAAGTCCTTACCAAGATTATGGTTAATAGAATGAGGCCGATCCTCCAAGATCTCATCTCGGCAAACCAAGCCGCCTTCCTCCCGGGAAGGGGACCGGCAGACAACGCCATTGCTATCCAGGAGTTGTTGGCTCAAATGGGGGGCACACGATCCAAAATGGAATGCATCATAGTGAAGATTGACATTGCCAAAGCTTACGACAACGTCCGCTGGGACTTCTTGGAGCAATGTTCACAGGAAATTCGGCTACCTGACAACTTCATCAAGCTTGTCATGTATTGTGTTACATCGCCCTCTTACTCCATACTTTGGAACGGAAGGACCACGGATGTTTTCACCCCGGGCAAAGGCCTTCGCCAAGGTGACCCGATATCTCCCTATCTCTTCCTCATCATAATGGAAAAGTTCTCCCTGATGACCCAACACGCTATCCACTCGGCCAAATGGAAGCCCATTAAGCTGTCACCTGAAGGTGTTGGGGTCTCTCATCTCATCTCCGCGGACGACCTCCTCTTGTGTTCCCGGATGGATAAAACTAGTATCTCCACCATTGCTGACTCCATCAAACTCTTTGCCAAGGTCTCAGGTCTGTGCATTAGTCCCAGCAAGTCTTCCTTCATTGCCTCGCCAGCGGTGTCCCCTGCAGACAGAGAGTGGGTGGCTCTTACCCTTAATATTGGAGCCGTTGAGTCCTTTGACAGGTATCTGGGATTCCCTCTATACATGGGCAGATTGAAAAGTGCCGATTTCAACTTCCTTCTGGACAAGATTGACAACAAAGTTGACGGTTGGGCTAATCAATTACTCAACAAAGCGGGGAGGCTCACCCTTTGCAAGGCGGTTCTTGCAGCCATCCCCACATACTTCATGCAAGTGCATTGGCTCCCGGAAGCAGTGTGCTCGGTGATTGATAGGAAAATTAATCGGTTTCTCTGGAAAGATGGTAATGGGAAGGGGATCCACCTAGTCAAATGGGAGAAGGTGGCTCAACCTATGAATAGGGGAGGTCTCGGTCTCCGGAGGGCTCGGCTTATTAATATTTCCCTCCTTGGGAAAGTGGTCTGGAATGCTATCCATTCCCCCCACAAAACCTGGGTCAAACTGGTGACAGATAAATGGAAAGCTTCGGACCATCCATTTGGGTTCCCCCGTGGAACCAGATACCACATTTTCAAAACCTTGAGCAAAGCGGAGCCATTTCTGAGAGAAGGGTTTCAACTGCGAATTGGGAAGGGGGCGATGTCGCTATGGTATTCCGAATGGTGGAAGGGCAAGCAGTTAGCACCTCAACTTCCCTTTGTGGATTGCCATGATGTCCACCTCACTGTCAAAGATGTCATTAACCAGGATGGTTGGGATTGGAAGGCCACCTACACTACTATCCCTCCTCAGCTTCTTCAAGACATCTGTAACTCCCCTCCTCCAGCCTTTCACCCCACGGTCCCCGATCTTTGGACCTGGAAAGAAGACAACTCTGGAAAGTATACGGTAAGCTCGGCTTACAGATTCCTTACCAATTCGAGCACCAGTGATACATGTTGGAAATGGATCTGGTCTAGCAAATTTCCAGCTAAATTTTGCTTTCTCATCTGGCTTGTCAGCCATGACGCTGTGTTCGTCAACCTCACTCAATACCGGAGGAATCTTGCCTCCAACCCCCTTTGCTCTTTATGTGGTGATTCTGTTGAGAGTTAGGACCATTGTTTCTTCTATTGTGATTGGGTTATACCCCTCTGGGAGGCCCTGCATCTCCCCATTCCTCCTAACTGCGACCTAATCCCAAAGGCTCACATTAGGGACTTTTTATATGGCATGGTTCTCAACTATGGCACGACCTTTGTGGTTGCTATGTGGACCATATGGATGGAACGTAATTTGCGTATCTTTCGAGGCAAACACGACACCGAGTGGTTCCTCAAAAGAGACATCCTTCGCCTCTCGGCTGTCATCGATGCGGCTGCCTCTACCAACAAGGACATCCCTAAAACCATGGGGTTTGTCTCTTGGAACGCTACTAGATTTAATGGCGCCACTTTTGTATGTGGACGGTAGTTCCATGGGAAACCCAGGCCGTGCGGGCTTCGGTTTTGTCCTGCGTGACGAAGGTGGTCAGTGGATCACAGGGGGCTGTGGGTTCCTAGGCCACAAGACCAACATGTTTGCCGAGCTCTCAGGTTTGCTTAAAGGGCTGGAGACCGCGTCCATCATGGGGAAGACAAGAATCTGTTGCTACTCTGATTCTAAAATGGCTATTGATGCTGTCAGGTCGTCCAACCCTTTCCACCACTATGCTTCCACCATTCAACGCATCCGAGACTTGAGGGACTCCTTTGAGGAGTGTGTTCTCGTTCACGTGTTGAGAGAGGGCAATAAAGTGGCGGACAAACTTGCCAAACATGGCGCGATGATAGAAGATTTCTTCACGACTTGGGCCTATCCCCCGGATTTCGCTTTGGTTGACCTTGCGGCTGATGATTGGGGGGTCTGTTTCCCTAGGTTCTAATTGTGGTTGTTTTGTTCTTCTGTTCTTCCCCCCCCCCCCCCCCCCAGTGGTGTTCCCTTTTTTTTCCTTCTTTGCTCTTTTGGTGTATTTTCCTGGCATTGGGCTTTCCTTAGTATTTCTATATCTGTAACTAGGAATGTACTACAAATTAGTTTTATATAAAAATATATATATAAAAATGTATTGAAACAATAATTGGAGTATTAACTATTAACCAAAAGGCATTATTTTAGGTGAATACTAGGTTATTCCCATGCCACATTGGACCCACGACTAATTATTCAAGGATCTGCAAGGGCAATTAAGAGCGTCTCTTTCAAAGCAATTTTTTGCATATATAAGGCTCAAACCCGAGACCTTCCTTAAACGACTAGAGCCCCATCCACGCAAAAGACATTATTTTTTTCCTTTTTGGGTGAAGGATGCCATTATTAATCTATTTGTAATATTTTTTTTTCAATTTAATATTTATTCATACTATCTTTGCATTGGAGGACTGCTTCATTTGGTTATTAAATACTTCTATGTGCGTATGTTATTAATTAATCACACAGTAACTACAACAGAACTTATAGCCAAAAATATATAAAACAGAAATCTATTGTAGTACTTAAAAAGAGTAAGGGCTTATTTGAGAATTAAATGTTATTTGTTAACTGATTTTGTGAGTAATAATTAGTTAAAATTAACCATTTGACAATTTCAATACTAACTTTTTGCCTAGAATAAGTTAAAACCCAAAATACTGCTATTTGCAGCGGTTTCAAAAAGAGCTGATTGAACATTATTTTAAGTTACTTCATCTTTTTAAATAAGCTAATGTTTCTCATATTATCTCACAAAATAGCTTAATTCAATAGTTGTTTTGCCAAACATGACGGGTTTTTGGGGTTAGCTCACCCGCGATTCAAAATATATGTTTCTCATATATATAGATTTTTTTTATGAAATCGTCCTCATTCAACCTAAAAACTTGTCTATCAAGAACTACATAAATAAATAAGTTTTGTCTGAAAAATGCCAAAAAAAATAAGTTAAATTAATTAAAATGAGAATGAAAATATTTGTCTAATTGTAAAGCGTGTTGATTTTTAGGTCTTGTCGGATGGGCCTATTTATTTTGCGGTAGTAACATTTTTAGCGTTTACATTTGGAATATGATTTTTTTTTTAATTATTATTTGGAACAGAGTATAACGGCATAATTTACTGCAACAAGTATTCAACAATACTGTTAATCGTAAAAAAATTTTATTTAACTAAAATTGACGTATTAGTGGTATTACTGTTGCAAGGTTCAACCAATATAAATTAAACATATTTTAACAATTTGACTTTTAATTTGAGAGGTGTATTATACAGTATTACAGTCCAGGGAAAGGTGATGGAGTACATGTCTCATAAATTATAAAGGAATAAAAGAAGAGAATAAGAGTTGGGTGGCCTAACATATAAGTTGGAAGTCGGAGTAGTACTGTATTATACAGTACTAGCAAGTAACCCGTCGAGACTCGACGGGCATATTTATATACTTCCTCTGTTCTCATATAAATGCACCATTCCTGCATTTCACGTTGTCCAAGACACATTTTTAAATGTTTATAACTCAAATTGTATATAAGTAAAAAAATATAAAAATTTGATATTCTAAAACTATGTCATTAGACGAATATAACAAGATCTCACATTACTATGTTTTTTTCTTATATAACTATGTCCAAAAAATTAATCAAAGTTAACCAATGAATAGTTACTACTATGCAAATGGTTCACTTATATGAGAACGGAGGTAGTATCTTATATAATATTTTTATATAAATTAATAATAAATTATATTTTGAGTAATGAAAAATATGTAATGATTTTATATAGATTCCAAAGAGGAGTATATGATAATATAATTTAATTATTTTTAAAACTAACAAATAAATCATATTATACCGTCTTCTTTTGTTTCTGTGGCTTGTTCGGTACAAACCTAACATATCAATAAAAATAATTATTAAATAATATTTTATTTAATGTGAAATTTAAATTAAAATAAAACAAAATTTAAATATAAGTTTAAACATAATATGAAATTCCCCCACAATTTGTATATGTACTCTAAAAAATTGTCTTTATAGTATCACCCGTAAAGTTTATATGAATATAATCCGGAAATGTCACATCTGATTGTACATCTCTAAAATCAGTAACAACTTTACCATCACCTAGATCAAGTATCAATTTTGCAATTCTTTTGTCATATATAAATTTCATTGTAAACATTTCTTATGGTATGTTGAGTTAATCATTCTTAATTTTATATTAATACTTTGAGTCACATCTTGTTTTTTTTTTAGGGGAACGAATTATCTCATTCAAACACAAATGAGCACAGCTCACTTTACAAGCACACAGCAGACATTAATGCTTTGAGTCACATCTTGCTATTAACACGAAATATTGCAACACAACTGTTAATGGTTAAAAACTGATTTTGGAAGATAAAGTCCAATATTCTTTAAAGATTGACATTTGACTTTTGTTTATAATTATAGCAAAACAAACCGCGAGTGAGAATTTTCTCATCTGAAATCGAATGAGGAATTTGGTTAAATCAGATAGACTCATAATCATTCTACCAATCAAGAGTTTTCTATTTTCATGGTTTCTCGACAATTAATTTAACATCAATTATATGGTTCTGCATCTTAGTTACGATCAACATACTTCCATTGCATAATTTATTTGATGGATCTATATTCTTAAGAAGCATGACTATGAAACCCTCATTCAACTATATTTTTCGATAATCGAGAACAATTGATTGTGTTTAGATATTCTAATGAAAATAATTCATTGGCCTTACTTATGCTTTCTTCATATTGATAATATTGTTAGAACTTATATATACAGTTTCATTTGTAGACATATGTTCCATGATGTAATCATTGATCGTATGAGCAATCATTGGTAAGTTAGTATAACATAATCTTTAAAAATATCTGGATTTCAAGTGTTGCAGTTCATATTTACATAAGTACTCTGAACAAATACCACTATATGATCTTCCGTATATTTTATAAAATTATCATCTGGAAATGTCACATCTAATTATACGTCTCCAAGATCAATACCAACTTTACCAATTACCATCACGTATATGAAATATTCATTGTGCAAATTTCTGTCATATATAATTTTCATTGTAAACAATATTTCTTGTAGTATCTTAAGTTAATCCATTTTAATTACATGTTAATACTTCGAATACTTTCTTCAAAGTGACACGAGATATTACAACATATCACTGGGTAAAATCTTGTTTTGAAAATAGAGCCCAACTTTCTTTAAAAATTGACATTGGGTTTTTTTTTAATAGTCATAGTAAAACAAACTGTGAGATGAGAATTTTTTCCTCTGAAATCAAATGGGGAATTTGGTTAATTCAGACAGACTCATAATTATTTTATCAATTAAGAATTTTCATCTCAAATAATGAGATTTGTTTTATTGAGAAGAGGTGTTAAATAATTTTATGGAGTAAGTTTCTTGCAGGTCTCGTCACAATCTAGTTGAATACTAAATTTAGAATATGCAGTCTATTGGATGCTACAGGTAGCACCATATCACCCCTTCCACGAAGGGCTGTACATAATGTTTTCTACATAAATTATTAATAAATGTCTTACCAGTTCCACCATGTAATGAAACGAAAAAAAAAATCAAACATCATCACTATCAACTACAGAAATTATTTTATAATAAACATTATTATGCTCATCAATCAAGAAAGATAATAGCTTAGCATGACCCGCCTTCATTTCTTCCTTATTATAATATGTCTCTATCAATAGATTATATATTTCAGACGTTAAAACTTCATTCAGTATCGGCATTCGAGAGAAAATTTTCAAACTTATATAATTAGCCTTTCAATTCCTAATAAAGCTAAAATTAATTTGTTATTCAGTCAATTACAAATCTTTTAAAATATAGATTAATGAATTATTTCTTAAAAAATAGATTAAAAAAAGAAAAATTTTCCTTCTATTCGCACTCCCACTAACTTATTATACATCAGATTCTTTTATTTATAATATACTTTATGAAAATAATTAATTTACTTTAAACCAATTATCCAAAGAATATGAATTCTGTAATGACCCGACTTAATTAAATTGGACTGTTTAAATAATTTGGTATTTGGTTATTTTGCATTTCAGTCCGGATGGGGTTCCTTTTATGTCAATTGGGAGTGATGGGGCCTTTTTGCAATTATTAAGTATTGTAGAGCTAAATGGGCTCTTTTTATAATTTATAATTTAGAAAGAAAAGGAAGAAAGAAACGGGAGAGGAGACCGAGAGAAGAGAAAGAAAAGGGGAGAAGAAGAACTTCGTTCGATTCACCGCAATCCCTTGGAGATCGATTGAGAAATCGTTGGTAAGTGTTTTCCCTCATCATCTTCTTCGATTTGAGTGTAGTTTTGTTCATATTGGTGTTGATTTGAAGATGATCCTTCAATGTTAGGTTTTGGTTGTTTTTGTTCGATTGAAGCTTGTAATCGACGAATCGGAGGCCGATTTTTGTTAGAAGATATCAGGCAAGGGATTATATTGCTTAAATTACGTGTTTGGGGGGTATTTGGGGGTCGGATTCCGGCGAAATCGCCGGAAAACCGATTGGAAAATCGGAGAAGACGATGAACAGTAACTGCTACAGTAACTGCTACAGTACTGCTACAGTACTGCTACAGTAACTGTACAGTAGTTACCGCGGTAACTCGCGTAGTTACCGCAGTAATTCGCCACAGTAATTACCACGGTAATTTGAACAGTAATTACCACGGTAATTTGAACAGTAATTACCACGGTAATTTGAACAGTAATTACCACAGTAACTTGTACAGTAGTTACCACAGTAACTCACTACAGTAGTTACCGCAGTAACTCGCTACAGTAGTTACCGCAGTAACTCGCTACAGTAGTTACCGCAGTAACTTGCTACAGTAATTGCTACAGTAATCGCTACAGTACTGGGCTGCGTATATCACGCGTTTTACGCGCGCGGGTGCGCCGTGAGCGCATGAAGGCCCTGTTTGGCCCCTTTTTGTGCGATTTTGATTATATAATGATGTTTTTCTGCTCCAATTATTGTTATGGCCTCCCCAAATATTATTGGTAAACCGTGGATTAATCAATTGGCCCGTGTGGGTTGTTGAATTGCTTAGGGGAAACTGTTGAATTATGATATCATTATGTATATGTGGATTATTGGTTATTATTCCTGTTGGCCCTTTTGGGGCTGGTTATTATAATGCATGGTATTGCATTATGGATGGATGGACATATTGGAAATGTCTGATCGGGCAGCCTTTACCGGTGTTGTTGAGTCCCGATGGCCCTGCGGGGTGATTATTAGGCTGTGATGCCTGTGATTTGGCTGCGATGCCTGTGATTTGGCTGTTATGCCTGTGATTGGGCTGTGATGCCTGTGGTCCCTGCGGGGATGGTGTATGTTACCCTGTAACGGGTTGGAGTTGATGATATCCTCACCCGTGGGTTCATACCGCCCGGGTTTAGGCTGCCGGCTAGGCATATTCATTGCACTTGCATGTAGGGTAGATAGGTGTATGTTAGGCCATGCATCACTTGCATAAATTGTATGATTGTGGTTGAAGCACCGGTATGGGACGGTGTGATGTTTTATCTGTTTTTTCTATATTATGCTCTGTTAATTATATTATTATTATTATTATTATTATTATTATTATTATTATTATTATTATTATTATTTATTATCATGAGATATGAGGATGTTTTCCCTTACTCCCCGGCACGTAGCCTTGCTCAGTACGTTGTACTGACCCCCTTTGCTTTTGTCTGTTTTATAGATCCTGCTGGAGGCGCTGGAGCATGACTGGGTTTGGGGTTATGAGAGATCACATAGGACATTTCTGTTATTATTAATTATATATCATTATGTGATACTCTGTTGACTGTTTTTGCTTGATATATACTTGACTAGTTGAGGCCTGTGAAGCTAGGATTTATTTCATATCGGCTTGTGGCCTTGTTTGAGTATGTGATTTGCTGCTTTGGCCCGGTAGCTCCCTTTGATGTATTGATAGGTTGCCTGATCATGATCTGAGAGGCTTGTAGCCTGTTACTCTGACAGAGTTTGCTTTATGCAGTTGTTCTGTGGTAATTGTTTATGTGCCTATGTGTTTTATTTGTTTTAGCTTCCACATTAAATCGGATTAATCAGATGATCACTTTAGGTTTACCCAGTGTTGTACTAGCTATTTTAAATTAGTTGGCCACTAGTTTAGGATAGTTAGTACAGCGGTAACGCTTGCGAAAATCAGGTTTGAATTTTCGGGGCGTTACAAATTCTCACATTTCCCTTAATAGTTATAATTGTTTTTTTAATTATTTTTAGAAATAATAATTTTTTAGGCCATCAGAATGATCAATTTTCAGATTTTAGCCATTATTTTTTCATTTACAATTTTGGGCCACTACAAGGCTGTCGCACCCATAAAAAGGGCCAAAACGGACCGCATGTTGTTCAAATTGCCTCATTATGGTCCAAAAATGAAAATCATATCCCTCTCATAGCCTATTTAAGTTTTTCTTTTTATTAATTTTTATGTAACTAAAATAAATGAAGTATTCATTTCATTACATTATTTATGTCTCGCTTTTCTTTTTTGGCATTTCGAATTAAAAAAATAATCAATTAATAAAAATGTGTCAAACCATATCTCGATTCCATATAAATTGAAAATTCTATATGTTTTTAAAACTAAAAATTTTGGTAAAACTAAAAATTATGTGAATAAAACAATGCAAAATCAAAAATAAATAAATAAATAAATATGCAAAATCTATAATAATAAAAAAATGCAAAAATCTAAAATAAATAAATAAATAAATGCAAAATTGAAATTTGAAATCTTTTAAAAGCTAAAAATTATAGGAATTCAATAAGTTAAAAAATTTATATCTTTTAAAAACTAAAAATTATGTGAAATTAAAAATTGTTGGAATAAAAAGTGCAAAAATCTAATATAAAAAAATCAAAATCTAATATAAATAAATGTAAATATACAAAGTTTCAAATTTCAAATCTTTTAAAATTAGTAATTATGGGAATTCCATATAAATTGAAAATTTCATATCTTTTAAAAAATGGAAATGAGGATTTCCATATCCAAATCAATAGATATTTTGACATAAATAAATGGTAAATAAATAACAAATACAAAAATATAAATTTAATTAATAGAAAATGCAAAAATCTAAGAGAATTGGAAATTTAGAATGGAGACACCATATTAAATGTTGACTTGGTTGACCACTAATGGTATTAATAATATATAGATTACAGTCCAGGGAAAGGTGATGGAGTACATGTCTCATAAATTATAAAGGAATAAAAGAAGAGAATAAGAGTTGGGTGGCCTAACATATAAGTTGGAAGTCGGAGTAGTTGACCAATAAGGTAAGTCCTCATCCCATTTTTATCTTTATATTACGTTTGAGCTTATTATAGTAACTATCTTATTCCATTATGTATTTAAAAATATTTTAAGATTTTATCAACTTAAACAAAAATAAATAATTTATATTCTTGTTCAATTAGATTTAAATATAAATTCTTTGTTCAATTAGATTTAAATATAAATTCTCTCATATCCAACGCCCACTTTAATAATATACTCCGTTTCAAAATAAGTGTAATATAAGGAAATGACACTGGATTTAATGCAAGGAAGAAAAGTGTTTTAGTGAAAGTTTTTTACCTTTAAAAATATTCTATATATGGTAATGTTACATTTATTATGAAACACCCCAAAAAGAAAAATATTATACTTAAAAAGAAACATGAGAAATATAATTTTTCTTTTGTTAAACAACTTATAAAGACTATGAAAGAAAATGTGGAAGTCACACGAATTATAAATGGACAAATGGAAGGGACATGAGGCTAGGTTGGGGTCAGGGGATTTGACCACTTGGTGAAGTCTTCATCCACACTTTAATAATTGAACCACCACACCTCATTTATTAATTTAATTATTTTTAATGATATGATAATAATTTAAACTTTTTTAATTGATATACTACTAGTATATAGGAGTATTATTCTAATAAGACCCAACTCGATTCTTTTTCTCAAATATATACTTGCAATAATATTGAGTCAAATTTAAACAATGAACAGTGTAAAAAAGTCAAATAGGACAAGATTGGCGGGATGGGGAAGTATTATTCTCATGGTGAATATGTTGTAAATTGCTCAAACTTTATCCATATATATACACTATTTAATAAGTAAGTATATGAGCCTGTTTGTTTTGGCTTTTGAAAAAATGAAAAGTCGATAGTAAAAAGAGAAAAGAGAAAAAGAGAATTTAAAAACAAAAGCAGATCAAATAATTGTTTGGATTAATATTGTTAAAGTTGTTTTCAACAGAAATATGTTTGGATGAATTGTACGTAGAATGACTTTTGATATATTAAAATTACTAAAATGGACATAAATATTGTAGGGATATTTCCAATATATTTTAATTCCTTTTTAAATGGGAATATTTTTGTATTTTTATTCTAAAAGGACTTCTTCTTTTAAAAAAGTAACCCCTGCCTATTTTTTTTTAAAAAAAGTTGAATTTTAACGTTTGCTTCTCCTTTTTCTTTTAAAAAAAGTCAAAACAAACAGTTAAAAAAATTCAAACGGACTTTTAGGTGAAGCAAAAGTCAAAAGGAAAAAAATTAAGCCAAAACAAAGAGGCTCTATATCAACTCTACACATTTATGTTTAGCAAAAAAAAAAAAAACACTCTACACATTTATAAAATTATTATGCATGTAAACAAAACATGTGAATGTCTAGTGTTCAACATCCATGTTCATGCCTTGATCATAAGGTTAGACATGTGAAAGTCTTGAAATGTATATGCCTTGATTATGAGGTTAGTAAATAGTGAGAGGATAAAAAAGTTTATAAATAGCCTATGTAATGTATTGAGAAGTTAAGTTAGAAAAATTTTATGCAAGCAATAAAATCATTTTCATCTCATAGCCATAATTATTACAATTTATCCATTTTATTATCTCACCTTTAAACTTCTTTTCTTTCATCATTTAATTCCAATTTCCATTACAATACTTCTACTATAAATACAAGCTAATAAGCCATATACCATTTTATTATACACATACATAAATAAAGATAGTTATTTCTATAACAAAAATATACTAGTGTAACTCTATTATACATACTGGGCTAAAAAAAAAAACTCCCAAATATTTTCCTTAGTTTTTATTTAGTGTGGTCCTGTTGAGTGTTGACTAAGCTTGTACCATAAAGTATAAGAATAAACAGCTCGATCGAAATACAAAAATACGAGTGAACCGTGAAGCTTTGTCCTCTTTCGTGGGTGTTTTTGTCAAATAATTTAAAATGTTGATAGATTCATTTGAGGTGAAGACATTTTCTCTGTGTTAAATTAAATTAAATAAATAAATACTACCATAGTAGTAGTACAAAATTAGAATGTAAAACATAATCCATCCGTCCCACAAAATGTGGCTAGTATTCATTTTAAGTATGTCCCACAAAATTTGGTCACTTTTCATTTTTAAATAAATTAAATTAATGTAAATATAGTTAGAATGTTAATGGTTTCCAAATCCCACTAAAAATAATTATTTTCACAACTCCCAATACATTTTTAGTTTTCTACCCAAAGTCCCTTGCATTTTTTTAATTCTTCATATTTTAAACTGAGTACAAATAAAAATTATATAAAATATATATATATATTCTAAAACTAGATGCCTAAACGATTCTAACAAGACCATAATTGATTATTTTTCTCTAATTAAATTATTACAATAATATTAAGTCAAAGTTAAAAAATAAACAAAGTTAAAATTTATTGAACTTTTTAAATACAAATACCCACACCACTTTAACCACTAAAAACTACCACCTTAATTATCGTGTCCAAAAGAAAATAGTCATATTTCGAGGGACGAAAGTACTACGTATTTGTCAGACCATGGACAAGACAGAGATATCCGTGTCCATATTCATTGTCATTTTCATTCATCAGTATAGACAATGACATGGCCGGTGTCATTTTTCTTTTCTTACTACATACAGATACAGTTATTAAAATGATGGAATATATATCCCAAAACGTAGCGTTATTCTAAACAATAAAAAATCTGCATGACCAACACCAGCCGTTGGTTTGAGTGGATGGAGGCTTTAGTCGCTTAAGCAAGGTCTCGGGTTCGAGCCTTGTGTATGCAGAAAACTGCTTCGGGAGAGACACCCTTAATTGCCCTTGCAGATCCTCGAGGGATTAGTCTTGGGTCCAATGTGGCCTGAGGATACCCTGGTATTCACCTAAAAAAAATCTGCATGAAACTCGCGTGCCCTTTCGGGGCAACTTGGCAATTTAGAGCTTGTTTGAGGGTATAAGAATTAAGATTAGAATTTGCATAGTACTCCTATGTTACAGTGGAGTAATAATTCTACGGAAAAAAATACATGCAGGCAGCCTGACTCCAGCTTGTTAATTTTTTTTTTTGGGAAAGCGACTCCAGCTTGTTAATTGTTTGCTCCAATACACGACGTGTATTTACAATAAATGCGACCCATTATTTAGGAATGCCAACAAGACCGGAGGACTACTGTTTTGATTATTTGGACTTTTTTTTTTTTTTTTTGGTAAACATTGACACTCATGTGTCGGCAAAGTTGTGTGGGAGCCCAAGCCACACAAATTACAAAGGGGGACAAAGGGGAGGGATAGGGGGCCGGGTAGGGATCGAACCCCCAACCTATTTGTTGGGAGCAGGGGACTTAACCACTAGGGTAAGTCCACAACCCTTATTTAGACCGTTTTTGATTTTATAATGGATGTAGTATATGATTAATTGGGTGGGTAAATTAGTAAATTAAACAGTTATGTTATTAGAGTGCAAATTAATTATTGGGATTGTCTCACAGTTCTCTTTTTGAATCCGCTATCTGCAAGCGTATTCGCTCACTCCCAAACATCCCTTATGTATAATTTGTGTGGCTTTGGCTTCCACACATCTTTGCCGATACACATAGGTATCAATCTCTAAAAAGTATATATATATATTCTATGTACTTCCTCCGTTCCTTATTAGATGACGTTTTAGCAAAAATCACACATATTAAGGAATGTCATTATTATTGGTTAATTTTCCACTTTTACCCATACTCTAGAAAAAGGTAAAATTGAAATAGTGATATATTGGACAATATTCTAAAAATAATATTTATAAAAATATAAAGGTAATACTCAAAAAATATGATATAAATATATAGGATAACAACTATTTTCGAAAGCTAAAAAGTAATGGATGATGGAGTATAATGCATCCATGTCGATGTGACAATCGTTGGCGTTGTTGCTGCTTTTTGTGTAGTGTGTGGTTACGCCCCGGCCATCAAGCATTGCTCTGTTCGTTTAGTGGGCCACGTGTGTAAAGAAGAATAAAAAATTTGTTTTTTTCTCAATGCCCCAAAAGTTGCCTTTAATCGATGTGAATAGTATATATTTAAATTTAGATGAATATGAGTAGAGTGTTAGATGCATATATATACAATTGTTCTAGCTAGCGAAAATGTATCAATAATTTACATATTAGTATGAATGTATGATTGTCATACCCTTTTGCATTTTCACCTGTTGGATTAAATTTGATTGTTAAAATTCGTCAGAAGTTTATATTGGAAAAAAAAAAAAAATCTGCATCATAACCACACCGTTGAATATATAATTGTATACTCCCTCCGTGCTATTATAATTAACGTTTCGTATGAATTTTTGACACTGTTCATTTTTCAACTTCGACTAAATTATATTACAAGTATACATCTGGAAAAAAAATAGTCGAGTTCGGTCTTTTTAGATTCGTCTAATTGTCGTTTAGTTTTAGAATCTATATTTTGCAAAATTTTTACTAATATATATTTTGAGATATTGACTGTTAAATAAGTACATTGGACGGCGTATCCAAGTCAAACAAGTTATGTTAATTGGGAGAGGGGGATTATTATATTTCTATTTTCATAAAATTTAATACTAGTATTTTTTTATTTTATAATGTCATTGAATAATGAAATATTGAAGTTTTGTACTCCTATGTCCCATTATTCTGTCTCAAAATTTTTGGATATATCGTTTAATGTATTTGTTTAACAATTAATATTTTAAAATGTACATATGTAAAATTATGTTTATTATAAAACTATATGATTAGATGAACCTGACTATATTTTTTTTTATATAACTGTGATAACATTAGATCAAAGTTGATTAAGAAACATCGTCAAAAAGCAAAATGGAACAATTTAGTGGGAGGGATGGAGTATAATTTAGCTAGTGTTGGGAACAAAACTAAAAGAAATATTACGACTAAGATATTTTAAAATTGCCCACAAACCGATTCAGTATACACAGCTTGCAGGTGTCCAAATGTTTGGCCATTAAAACTTTGGTTTATTTTCACTCTTTTTTTTCGTGACCAAGTCATTGTTGCCCTTTATTTACCCAATTAAATACTAGTATACTACCTCCATTTTTGTTTTTTGCAACATGTTGAGATATGCTACTATTCATGTACACACTTTAATTTAAAATTTTATCATAGTTATACAAGTTAAAATATAATCAAGTTGAATCTTGTTAGATTCGTTGTCTCATCCTGTAGTTTTTAAATATCAAATTTTTAGAATTTTTACTTGTGTCGAACTTGAGTTATCACTACAAGAAAAAAACGGATTACCGACCGAAAAATGCGTTCGGTAACCCTCTTTTACGGGTCGTTTCGGCCTTTACCAACCGAATTACCGACCGCAAAAGTCGGTCGGTAATCTGTTGGTATGGAATTTTCTGGCAACCAAAAAATCTTGCCGTCGGGACCCTGCCGACGCAACCAACTTGGCTAAGCTATCCAATCCACAAATGATATCAATTCATGTGTCATATATTACAGCCCTCCCAAATATATTTAGGAAGATGCTGATGAGAGGGCTCGAACCCTGGTGGGAAGGCTTTCACCGCGCGCGCGTACCATTGGGACACAATATATTTCATGTCATTATGAGTAACTCTTTATATCTAATATATATAAATTTATATATATATTCATATAGAAATATTAATTTGTAATTTAACTAAATTAAAACAAAATAAAAAATTAAAATTATATTAATTAAAATTTAAAGAATTCATAAATTAAATCAAACAAATTTTTATAAATAATAAAAATCCCCAATAAAATAAAAATGAAATAGATATTTATTAAATTAAAATTAATTAATTACATTAAAATACAATTCAATAATTAAATTATAACATAAAATAAAAATAAAATAAATTAATTAAAAGATAATTTTAATTAAAAATTAAAATAAATAATTATAAAAAGCTACTTTATTATTTTGAGAAAAAATTTAAAAATTAAATTATATTAAAAAATTTCAATAAAACAAACAATATAGGAAATTCAAAAATAAAATAATAGGGAAAAAATTTAGCGACCCCAAATTTTGGTCGGTAAATCGGTCGGTAACTGTGGCGACAGAATTTTCAGTCGGTAAGTCGGTCGCTAAATTATATTTTTTCGTAAAAAAATTAATAAAAATTAAAAAAATGGGGAAAAACTGCCGACCGCACTTGCGGTCGGTAATTTGGTCGGTAATACCAACCAACTGTGTTGCGGTCGGTAATACGGTCGGCAAAGAACCGCCTAATGCAAAATGGAGATAAATTTCTGACCGCGAATTGCGGTTGGCATTAATGCCGACCGCAACCTGTCGATCGGGAATCCCGCAATTTCTTGTAGTGTATTAATATTTTAAAATGCACATTGGTTAGCGTGCATTGTGGGTCCGTAGCAATTTTAAAAAAAAGGAGGAAGTATGTTTATATGTTCTCATCACTAACAAAAAAATTATATACTGCATATGTGCTTATAGTAACAAAACATATTATTGAATAAAGTAACGCCATCCTCCCACAATTAACTTCCTAAACCTCGTATATATATGAAAAAGCAACATTAAGAAAATGAAAAGAAAAAAACATCACAAATCACAAAAGTGCCTAAACAAAAGTTGAGCAATAAAAAATAAAAGAAAAGAAAAGTGGGATCTAGTAAAAACACTCATGCAAAAAATAGTAAATAAATAGGGAGAACAATAATAATAATAAAATAATAGCCACATATGAATAGTCTCCCACCCTTGGACCTTGGTGCCTCACACGGCTCAACTAACTGAAGTAGTTGAAAACCTACCCTTCCAAGTTCCAGATTTTTCATCCCTCCAATTTGAATTTTCAATCTTCAATAATCAAATAAGTATTTAAATCTTTCTATATACTTCTATATTCTATATAAATACCATAGAGATACATGTATGTTTATTTAAAGGTGTATCCACTGCAGTTGGTACATCAGATCTCCCTTCCCCAATATATTCATTTCTCCTCTAACATGGTGGTGACTCTAAAGGCTACTCACACCGTCCGGCCGGCGGAGCCCACGCCGGACGGCGTCATGTACCTTAACTCCTGCGATCAAATCAAGGACATCAGCCACACTCCCACTATTTACTTCTACAGGCACTCCCCTGCCCTCGACGCCGGCGACCCCATCTCGATTCTCACGGACTCCCTCAGCAAGGCCCTTGTCCTCTTCTACCCGCTCGCCGGCCGCCTCAATTGGGCGGCGGAAGGCGGCAGCAGGGTGGAGCTCCGCTGCAACGGGAAGGGGGTTCCGATTTTCGAGGCGGAGGCGGACGCCGAGGTGGAGGATTTCGGCGATTTCACCCCGACGCCGGAGATCCAGGCGCTGATCCCGACGGTGGACTACACCACGCCGATCGACGAAATTCCGATGGTCATCGTGCAGTTCACGAGGTTCCGGTGCGGCGGCGTCAGCATCGGGCTGGGGGTTTCCCACGTCATGGCCGATGGGCCCAGCGCGCTCCATTTCGTTGACGAATGGGCCAAAATCGCGCGTGGTGCCGGCCCGATCGTCCCGCCGTATCTCGACCGTAAGGCCCTGGAATCCGACCGGCCGCCGACGGAGGCGTTCGACCCGGCGGTGCTCCGCCCCCCGCCGAAGCTGCTTGGCCAGGTCGACGACATGGAGCAGAGGAAGAAACCCCTCGCCGTCGCATTCCTGAACCTGACCAAAATTCAAATCGAGAAGCTCCGCAACAAGGCGAATCTAGAAGCCGCAGCCGGGAACAGCCGCGGCTACAGCCGATTCGAAGCCGTCGCGGCTCACGTCTGGCGGTGCACGAGCAAGGCACGTGGCCACACCGCGGACCAGCCCACGAGCCTCCACTTCGTCGCCGATTTCCGGAACAAGCTGAAACCGTCGCTCCCCCGAAACTTCTTCGGCAACGCTTTAATCCGCGTGGAGGCCACGGACACCTCCGGCAGCCTCCTCTCCGCCTCAATCGGCGCCGCCTCCAGAAAAATCCGCGAGGCGGTGGAGAAGGTGACCGACGACACGGTCAGGGCGTACCTGGAATTCCTGAAGGAACTGCCGGACGTGGGGCGATTCAGGTCGCTGGACAACAGCGGGAGGCCGAAGGGGGATTTCTACGGGAACCCTAACCTGGCAATTATAAGCTGGACGGCGCTGCCGCTGTACGGGGCGGACTTCGGGTGGGGGAAGGAGATCCATATGGGGCCGGGATCCATGGGGTTCGATGGGAAAACGTTCATCATTCCGAGCCACGAGGGGGATGGGTCGTTCAACATAGCGATATGGCTGCAGGAAGAGCACATGGGCGGATTCAAGAAATGCTTCTATGACGACATATGAGGAAGAAGAAGAAGAAGAAAAAATCGTGAGGAGGCCTGTTTGTGTATGTAATAACATGTGGCCATGTGGGTTGGTTGATTGAATTTTTAATTTTTACATTTCTGTTAAAATGAAACAGTAATAGTAGTAGTAGTAGTAGAATTAGGGTTTAGGGGGCTGAAGCTGAAGTTTCCAAATTGTGTGCTTTGCTAATTCCAGGCGAAGAAAGAACAGCAGTAATTGAATTGGTTTGGAAGTTGTGAAGCAAAATAAAAAAGAGTAATCAATCGTGTGAATGTCAGACCCTATTCTAGTCTTTGTAATTATTTTTTGGTGTTTTATAGTACTGGATATTTAAATATATACTTGAATACTATGTTTTTCAAAGTACTAGTAGTAATTTTCAACTTTGGTATTGGTCCCTTCCGAACACCCCATGCATAAAATTGGGACGAGATTAGGATGCCCCTGTACAAGCTAAGGAAGGATTCACGTCCGGGCAGAAAGAAAAAATGTTTTGTACTTCCTCCGTTACTGACACGGTAGGAGTTTTGTTAATGTTCATTGAGTAACTTTGATTCGATTTTTTAATACAGTTATATAGGATAAAAAATAGTCAAGTGAGATCTTGTTAGATTCGTCTAATCACATAGATTTAGAATATCAAAGTTTCATGATTTTTACTTGTACGCAATTTGAGTTATTGAAGTTTGAAAATGTGCATTGGATTACGTGAAATGTGGTTCCGTGTCAACTAAAAAGGAACGAAGGAAGTAATAAATTCAGGTCTGTAAAAAATAATTCTATTACTTCCTCCGTTCCTAATTAATTGACACGGATGGTGTTTTTGTCACTGTTCATTGAGTAAATTTGATTCGACTTTTTCATACAATTATATAAAATAAAATATAGTCAATTGAGATCTTGTTGAATTCGTCTCATCGCATAGATTTAGAATATCAAATTTTCATAATTTTTACTCGCATGCAATTTGAGTTATTAAGGATTAAAAATATGTATTAGATTGCGTAAAATGTGGATCCGTGACAATTAAAAAGGAACGGAGGAAGTATCACGCACTTAATTAATAGAGGCCTCATACATTGCCTACGGCCAAATTTTGGATTATTGTATACAAAAGGGGAAAACTTGCAAAATCTGATAAATGGTCACGGATCAAGACAATTGCAATTTTGATTCACATGTAAATAAAATTGAAGCTTTAATTTTGTCAGCAATTTCAGTGATAAGGATAAAAAAGGAAAGGAAGAAATCCAAACTCAATCAATACCAATTAGATATCATGAGTCATCACCATCTTTTAAAGTCAAGTCAATTATCACATCTGTTAGTTTTCTGAACAATGTACTGTACATCTTTTAATTAATAGTACAACAGTTTGTAACACTATACTGTATTATGCTGTATTATATTATTTAATGCGTATATATTATACTCCCTCCGTCCCACTCCAAGTGTCTTGTAACTGTTGAGCACATGGATTAAGGTAGAGTTGGTTTGTGAGTATATGGTGGGGTCCACATAGTTGTTGGAGGGGAAAATTATTTCTATTTATAGAAAGAAGACATTTGTAATGGGACATCTAAAAATAGTAAGTAGGACATTTGGAATGGGACGGAGGAAGTATTAAATTAATATTATACAATATTTGTTGTCAATGTACAATTATTATACATTATTTGCTGTATTATATTATAATGCATTATTTTTTAAATTATTAAATAAAAAATTAGTTTCCTTGTAAATGAAATAGTTAAAAATCATATATTAAAATTTTAATAATATTTTTAGATGATGATGATAATAATATAATAATGTTTTTAAATAATACTATATATTAAAAATCAGATTCTTGTGCAGCCAAAAAAAATCAGTTTCTTAAATAATATATTAATAAATTTTAAACAATATATTAAATATAATATTATTTTAATATTACAATAAAAATGAGGGATGAAAGAGATAGCCAAAGATGAGAGAAAGGAATATGCAGAATGTGGATGTCCAGTAGTTGGAATTGGAAGACAAAGAGAAAAATATTAGTGCGCCTCTAACCCATCTCCAACGCGAGTTTAATTTAATACAATACTAGCAAGTAACCCGTCGAGACTCGACGGGCATATTTATTTATTTTATATAATATTTATATTTATATTATATAAATTAATAATAAATTGTATTTTGAGTAATGAAAAATATGTAATGATTTTATATAGATTTGAAACAGGAGTATATAATAATATAATTCAATTATTTTTAAAACTAACAAAGAAATTATATTATACCATCTTCTTTAGCGTCTGTGGCTTGTCCGGTACAAACCTAACATATCAATAAAAATAATTATTAAAATAATATTTTTATTTAATTTGAAATTTAAATTAAAATAATATAAAATTTAAATATAAGTATTAAGCATAATATGAAAAATTCCCCTGCAATTTGCTGAAAATTTCATTGTTGAAAATCTGAAAATTTCATTGTTGAAAATCTTATTGGTAAGGCTACTATAACAGTACTATCCTTAAAAATGTTTGTATTATAAGTGGTGCAGTTTATATTTGTATATGTACTATAAAAAATTTCCGTTATAGGATCACCAGTAGAGTTTATAAGAGAATATCACCTGGAAATGTCACAACTAATTGTACATCTCCAAATTCAATAACAGCTTTTCCATCACCTACATCAAGTATTAATTTTATAAAATTTTTGTCATATATAAATTTCATTGTAAATATTTCTTGTGTTATGTTGAGTTAATCATTCTTAATTTTATGTTAATACTTTAAGTCATATCTTGCTAGTGACACGAAATATTTCAACATAACTGTTAATGGATAAAAATTTATTTTGGAAGATAAAGTCAAACATCCTTTAAATATTGACATTGACTTTTGTTTATAATCATAGCAAAACAAACCGCGAGTGAGAATTTTCTCATTTGAAATCGTATGGGGAATTTGATTAAATCAGATAGGCTCATATTTATTCTACCAATCAAGAATTTTATATTTTCATGGTTTCTCGAAAATTAATTTAACCTCAATTATATGGCTCTGCATCTTAGTTACGATTAACCTACTTACATTGCATAATTTATTTAATGGATCTATATTACTAAGATGCATGACTATGCAACCCCCATTCAACTATATTTTTCGGTAATCCAGAACAATTGATTGTGTATAGATATTCCAGTGAAAATAATTCATTGGCTTTACTTATACTTTCATCATCTTGATAATGTTGTTAGAACTGATATATATACATTTTCATTAGTAGATACATGTTCCATGATATAATCATTGATCGTAAGAGAAATTATTGGTATGGGTTAGTATAATATAATCTTTAAAAATATCTGGATTTGAAATGGTGCAGTTCATATTTGCATCAGTACTCTGAACAAATACCGCTATATGATCTTCCGTATATTTTATAAAATTATCATCTGGAAATGTCACATCTAATTGTACATCTCCAAGATCAATACCAGCTTTACCAATTACCATCGCGTATATGAAATATTCGTTGTGCAAATGAGTTTTTTTTTTTAAAAAAAATAGTCATAGTAAAACAACTGTGAGATGGGAATTTTTTTCCTCTGAAATCAAATGGAGAATTTGGTTAATTCAAACTGCCTCAAAATTATTCTACCAATTAAGAATTTTTATCCCAAATAATGAGTTTTATTTTATTCAGAAGAGAGGTTAAATAATTTCATGGAGTAAGTTTTTTGCAGGTAAAATTCTCGTCACAATCTAGTTGAATACTAAATTTAGAATATCCAGTCCACTGGATACTATTCCTGTGGATGCTACAGGCAGAACCATATCACATCTTCCACGAAGGGCTATACATAACGTTTTCTAGATAAATTATTGATAAATATTTTAACATTTCCACCACGTAAAGAAAAAATATCAAACATCATCACTATCAACTAATACATTATTTTATTATAAACATTATTACGTTCATCAGTCAAGAAAGATAATAGCTTAGCATGACCCGCCTTCATATCTTCCTTATTATAATATGTATGTTTCAGTATCAATAGATTATATGTTTCAGACGTTAAGTATCGGCATTCCTGAGAAAATTTTCAAACTTATATAATTTGCAGCAGTTAGCCTTTCAATTCCTAATAAAGCTTTATTTATATTTGTTATTCCGTAAATTACAAATCTGTTAAAATATAAACTAATGAATTATTTATTAAAAATAGATTAAAAAAATAAAATTTTTCTTCATTTACAGATGGATCTATTCGCACTCACAATAACTCTTTATACATCAGATTCTTTTATTTATAATATGCTTTATGAAAATAATTAATTTACTTTAAACTAATTATCCAAAGAATATGAATCACATTTCTCTTAATAATTATACTTGTTTTGAATTATTTTTAGAGATAATAATTTTTTAGGCCATAAGAATGATCAATTTTCAGATTTTAGCTATTAATTTTTCATTTACAATTTTGGGCCACTATTGTAACGCCCCGAAAATTCAAACCCGATTTTCGCAAGCATTACCGTTGTACTAACTATTCTAAACTAGTGGCCAGCTAATTTAAAACAGCTAGTACAAGCTGAGCAGACCTAAAGTGATTATCTGATTAACCAATTATGAGCGGAAGCTAAAACAAATGAAAACACATAGGCACATAGCAAAATGGTCTCACCAATAATCATAAAACGATGCCAACAAATCATCCAGGCTACCAGCCCCACATAACAGCAAAGGCAGCATGCCAATATCTCAACAGGGCTACCAGCCCAAAGCAGTAAATCACATAAGGCCACAGGCCGACAGAATGTAAATCCTGGGCTCACAGGCCTCAACTAGTCAACAAAGTATCAAGTAATGGCAATCAACAGAGTACCACATAAATAAACATAATAAGAAGAACATGAAAACCTATCTATGTGATCTCTCATCCCCAAACCCCAATCATGCTCCAGCGTCTCCAGCAGGATCTATAAAACAGACAAAAGCAAAGGGAGTCAGTACAACGTACTGAGCAAGGCTACGTGTTGGGGAGTAAAGGATAACAGAGCAACAAGAGTATATAATAAAAAAATAATAATAATAATAATAATAATAATAAAAACATGAATAATAGAGCAGAATAAAAATAAAAGCAAATAAACATCACACCGTCCCATACCGGTGCTTCAACCACAATCATACAATTTATGCACGTGATGCATGGCCTAACATACACCTATCTAACCTATATGCAAATGCAATGAATATGCCTAGCCGGCACCTAAAAACCCGGGCGGTATGAACCCACGGGTGAGGATATCATCAACTCCAACCCGTTACAGGGTAACATACACCATCCCCGCAGGGACCACAGGCATCACAGCCAAAATCATCCACCCCGAAGGGCCAACAGGCATAACAGCCAATAATCCACCCCGTAGGGCCACCGGGACTCAACAACACCTGTGAAGGCTTCCCGTATAATCATAATCCATATCCCAACAAGAGCCAATTCCACCGATTCCATAATATCTCAATAGATAAGAAATAATAAGTAATCAAGGCTACAAGAAATAATTAACCAATTCACTGTATGTCATTTAGCATAAATAAATCCTTTAGTCCTTCACATGTCAATGCCAAAACCAATACAATAAAATAAAATACAGTCTACAAACCCACTTGCTTAACCATGGAATGAACTCTGTAAATAGGAAAGGGATTATATAAAGATTATAGTGTAGAACAGAGTTGCAAATATGTACTGCTGGGCAATTGAGTGCACACCAAAATTTTCAATTGCTTTCCCCACTATTCCCTACTACTACGAAGCACTCGGTGTATATCTATATTACCTCTCAAGCAAGGTAGTTAAATTCTTATTTCATGATAAACTCATCAACAACATAAATGCCAAGCATATACTGTAAATAACAAAAAGAGTAATTATATAGAGATCACAGTGGACTGTGGCGCAGGGAATGGATCAAATCCATTAAATTCTCAAACAACTGTCATCAGGCTTCCATTAAGAAAATAGAAATGTTATTAACTAATATTAGTATAGAAATAATTAATATATAATTAGCTTAATTAATAATTAAATGGGAATCAAATGGAGCCGCACCATTTGACTTGAAATGTAAATTCAATAGGCTTTTACCACATTGGACTAGGTGGGTGCAGACACTTATTCTCACTCTTCATACACTATACACATACGAGTCATATATATTTATATATATGAGTGGTAACAGGGAGTTATAGAGGGCACCAGAAGAATTTCTAAAAATGCCAGAGACACAGGTGACGGGTTTCAATTTCCATTATAGTACCGAAGGCCAATTTCCAGAAGAGAAAATCAAACTCATGCAAAACTAAATTCCAAACATTCACGGAAAATCAATACCCATATAACTCTTGCCGGTAAATCACCCCCAATACTCCACAAACACGTAATTTAAGCATACAAATCCCTTGCCTTATGATCTTCAACAAGATTAGAGCACCAACTCGTTGATTCCAAGCCTCAATTCCTCCAAATCAACCAAAATCCACCAAACCCCTAATTTATCAACAACTTCAAATCACCACCAAAACGAACGAAATAAAAATCAATACGAAGAAGACGACGAGGAGAAACACTTACCAACAACCGATTAATCAATCGGCCAAGAAACGTGATAGTTTGAACGAGCCGAAGATTACCCCTTTCTTCCTTTCTCTCTCGGCCGATCGGCCCTTCTTCCCCTTCTTCCAATTTTACAAACCTTGTAAAATGACCCCCTTTAAATCAATTAATTGGGTATTAACAAAAAGGCCCCTTCTACTCTCACTTAACACAACTGAAACCCCATCCGGACTTGAGTGAAATAAAACCAGTCACCAAATAATTTAAACAGTCCAATTTAATTAAATCGGGTCATTACATTCCTCCCCCCTTACGATCATTTCGTCCCCGAAATGCACATTCAAGAACATGATCAAAAATTAAAAACAAGGGAAAAAATGTTACCTCAAGGCAACGGAGTCAAGTCCAATTCTGGGTACTTCAGCTTCATATGCTCCTCGGTTTCCCAAGTAGCATCTTCAGCTCCATGCCTAGACCACAACACCTTAACCATCGGGATGGTTTTGTGCCTCAGAACCCTTTCCTTTGCATCAATCACCCGAACTGGATACTCCTCATATTCAAGACTCGCATCCAACTCAATCTCATCAGGCTGGATAATCTTAGATGGGTCAGATACGAACTTCCGGAGCTGAGAAACATGAAAAACATCATGAGCTCGACCCACTTCGGCTGGTAAAGCCAACCTATAAGCCACTTTACCAACTCTCTCCACAATCTCATAGGGTCCCATGTATCTCGGGCTCAGCTTGCCCTTCTTACCGAACCGGCGTACCCCTTTCATAGGCGATACCCGCAGTAATACCCTATCACCAACCTCAAACTCCACATCACGACGAGCTAGATCAGCATAGCTCTTCTGTCTGTCCTGAGCTTCTTTCATACGGTCCCTAATGATCCTCACCAACTCCACAGTCTGCTCAATCATTTCAGGACCTACATTCACCTTATCTGTTGGATCATTCCAACATAAGGGACTCCTGCACTTTCTCCCATACAGTGCCTCAAAGGGAGCCATACCAATACTCGCATGATAACTGTTGTTGTAACTGAACTCCACCAAACTGAGGTGACTCTCCCAACTACCCTGAAAGTCCAGTGCACAAGCTCGCAACATATCCTCTAAAGTCCTAATGGTCCTCTCTGTCTGACCATCTGACTGAGGATGCCATGCAGTACTCATGCTAATCTGCGTGCCAAACGCTGCCTGCACATCCTTCCAAAACTTGGACAGAAATCTGGAATCCCGATCAGACACGATCTCCTTGGGAATCCCAAACCTTTTAACAACATGCTGAATATAAGCCTGGGTAAGCTGGCTCATACTCCATGTCAATCTCATAGGTATGAACACTGCACTCTTAGTCAATCGATCCACCACCACCCAGATAGTGTCCATCTTCCTCACTGTCAGAGGCAACCCTGTCACAAAATCCATGGAGATGGATTCCCACTTCCATTCGGGCACTGCTAGGGGCTGTAGCAAACCCATTGGTCTCATGTGCTCAATCTTCACTCGCTGACATGTGGCACACTTAGCCACATATTCAACTATCTCCCTCTTCATGTTATTCCACCAATAAGTCTGTCGGATGTCTTTATACATCTTTGTGACCCCTGGATGAACAGAATAAGGAGTCGTGTGAGCCTCATCCATGACCTTCTTCTTCAGGTCAACACAACACTCCGGAATGCACCATCTATCACCATATCTCACCATGCCCCTATTATCTATTCTGAAACCCGGAGCCTTACCATCCTGAATCTTCTGTCTCAGTACTGCCATCTCCCCGCTATCATGCTGACTAGCAAATATCTCATCAATCAAAGAAGATGCAGTAACTAGCATGTTTAAGGTGTGCTGAACAGAGCCAACAGGAACTACCTGAACCTCAAGTCTGAGTAGCTCCCTGCGCCACTCAGGCATCACACCCAAGCATGCCACTGAATGATGCTCCTTCCTACTCAAAGCATCCGCCACCCGGTTCGCCTTTCCCTCAATATACTGAATATCCGTGTCATAGTCCTGCAATAACTCCATCCATCTCCTCTGTCTGCCACTCATGTGGTCTGAGGTGTACAGACACTTCAGATTCTTATGATCTGAATAAATTCTACACTTCGCTCCATACAGATAGTGTCTCCAGATTTTCAGAGCATGCACTACCGCTGCCATTTCCAAATCGTGAGTCGGGTAATTCTGCTCATGTGGCTTAAGCTGTCGAGATGCATAAGCAATCACTTTGCCCTTTTGCATCAACACACAACCTAAACCCTTAAGTGACGCAT
The DNA here is from genome assembly GCA_030278955.1 of Hygrophila difformis. Classification (NCBI taxonomy): domain Eukaryota; kingdom Viridiplantae; phylum Streptophyta; class Magnoliopsida; order Lamiales; family Acanthaceae; genus Hygrophila; species Hygrophila difformis. The sequence goes on from JAOANR010000010.1 coordinate 2,950,652, forward strand.
CCGTGTAAACTTCATACTCGCCTGAATCATCAGGTAGTACCAAAACAGGTGCCTCTGTCACTTTCTTCCTCAACAATTCGAATGCTTGCTCACAAGCATCATCCCATCTGAACCTGACATCTTTCCTCAATAGTCTAGTCAGAGGTCTAGCAATGCTCGAGAACCCCTCAATGAATCTGCGGTAGTAGCCAACAAGACCTAAGAAACTCCGGATCTCTCCCACATTCTTCGGGGCCTGCCACTTTAGTACCGCTTCCACCTTAGCAGGATCAACTGCAATGCCCTCACCCGAAACAATGTGTCCCAAAAACGACACCTTCTCCAACCAGAATTCACACTTGGAGAGTTTAGCATATAGCTTATGCTCGCGCAATGTGTTCAACACTGTCCTCAAGTGGCCAGCATGTGCCTCCCGAGTCGGCGAGTAGACCAGAATATCGTCTATGAACACAACCACGCACACATCCAGCAGGGGGCGGAATACCCTATGCATAAGATCCATGAAGATCGCTGGTGCGTTAGTCAAACCAAAAGGCATGACCGTGAATTCAAAGTGCCCATAACGAGTTCTGAATGCTGTCTTAGGCCTATCAGCCTCTGCCACCCTTATCTGATGGTAGCCCGATCTCAAATCGATCTTACTGAATACACTGGCCCCTCTCAACTGATCAAACAGATCCTCAATCCGAGGTAGAGGATACTTATTCTTCACTGTGATTCGGTTCAAACCCCTGTAGTCAATGCACATCCTCATCGACCCATCCTTCTTCTTAACAAACAGTACAGGAGCTCCCCAAGGCGAGCTACTCGGCTGGATATACCCCTTACTAGTAAGCTCATTCAACTGATCCTTCAACTCCTTCAATTCAGCAGGAGCCATCCGGTAAGGAGCCTTAGAAACAGGAGCTGCATCAGGCATCAGCTCAATAGTAAAATCAATCTCCCGAGCAGGTGGGAGACCAGGAATTTCATCGGGAAACACATCCCCGAACTCAGAGACAACAGGGACACTCGAAGCAGCAGGAACCTCTGCTCGAAGATCCCTCATTTGCCACAGGGAAAGAGAACAACCCCTGCGCATCAAATCACACAACGCAACAACCGAAACCACACTAATAGCAGGTGGAATCAAAGAAGGTCGATAAGAGACATACTTACCGAGAGGATCTCGGAAGGAAATGCGTGGAATACCACAATCGATAACAGCACGATGGCGAGTCAGCCAATCCATGCCCAAAATTACATCAAAGTCAGCCAGGCTAAATACAACCAAGTCGGCTCTGAACTCACGGCCCTCGATGCTCAATACCGCATCTCGCCATATGTGATCACTACGGATGATATCGCCCGAAGGCAAAGAAACAGGCATCTGGTAGGGCACCAACGGTCCTACTCCGTGCTCCCGCACAAATCGCAAAGCCACGAACGAACACGAGGCTCCCGAATCAAACAATACAAAGGCAGAATGATTCGCAACAGTAATAGTACCTAAACGGGGTACAAAGTTTACAAAGACAGAGCACAACGAAAAGAAAATAGAAAACTGCAGGAATTTAAAACACACCTGCAAGAACATCATCCCGACGATCTGCCTCCGCACGATCCAAAACGTTCAGTCTGCCACCCCTGTCAGCTCGAACCGGTCTACCCCTGCCAGCATGTGGGCAATCCGCTCGGCGATGACCCACCTCGTGGCAAGTCCAACAACGGTATACAGGTCGCCCATCCGGTCCAACCTCACGAACAGGTAGCGGTGCACGACCACCACCCCTGCCCACATCAGCACGGCCACCATCACGGCGACCCCTAACAGCAGGCTGGCCCCTCTGATCGCCGCCTCTCTGCCCCTCACGGCCCCGGTCCCTTTGCCTCTTTCTACTCTGCCATTGTTGGCGTTCTTCAGACCGACTCTCCTCCACATATAAGGCCTGATCGAATGCCTCAGACAATGTATCATAACCTCGATAGCCAAAAGAGGACTTAATTCCTGCCCGAAGACCCGAAATGAAACGACGAACCTCGTCCCTACCAGTGGGCATAACTTCCGAAGCATACCTCATGAGCTCCACAAACTTCCTGTGATAAGTGGTCACGCTCATACTTTCCGTCTGTCTCAAACCCAGAAATTCCATTTTCTTCGCCTCCAAGACGTGTGGTGGATAGAAATGGGAACTAAGAGCCTCTGTAAACTGTTCCCAGTTGAACCCGGGTCGAGCGAGTAGGTCGTGCTCGCGGGTCCTCCACCAATGCAGTGCTTCCCCTTCCAGATAGTGGGAAGCTACATAGGCCTTCTGGTCCTCAGGACAGTTGATATTAATAAGAACCCGACCCAACTGATACTTCCAGTTCTCCAAATCAGAAGGACTGGCACCCCCTGTAAACTTTGGTGGACGGTGCTTTGTGGACAGGTCTACATAGTCCACATGGACTGGAACAGGTGCAGGGGCAGGCTGCACGACAGGCTGTGGTAACAACTGGAAGAACTGTGCCAGCTGCCGGGCGAACTCAATTGGATTGAAGGCAGCTGCACCACCTACTGGTGGATTCCCGAGAGGCACCTGAGCCACAGGTGGTACCTCTGGTGCGGGTGGAGGAGGAGGAGGAGGTAGTTCGTCGTTCCCCTGTTCAACTCCAGCAGGTGGAACCATATTTCCCATCTCCTCAGGTGCAAAGTCCCCTACCCTATCTCCAACGGGTGGACCCTGGTTCCTGCGGGGCCTTCCTCGTCGACCAGCACCTCTAGCGCGATAAGGAACCATTCTGATATGCAAAACAGACACAACATGAACAAACATGTCAGCAGAAATCACCCACATACCATATATCCCAAATATCTGATGGCATAATAAAGAATAAAACAATTAAAATAAATAAATAACAATGAATTTGCAGTCCTCAATGACTGTGAAGTCTCAATGATCCTGACTGGAGTACCATTGTCCTTCCACAGTTCCCTAACTGTGGCTCAACCTGGTATGCACAAAACTCAACAAAAATAAATAAGAAGAATGCAATTCTACACTATATGTATCCCACACACATCTCACCACCTATGTCTACACCAATTTTAATATAATAAAGAGCACACAGGCTCTGATACCACTCTGTAACGCCCCGAAAATTCAAACCCGATTTTCGCAAGCATTACCGTTGTACTAAATATTCTAAACTAGTGGCCAGCTAATTTAAAACAGCTAGTACAAGCTGAGCAGACCTAAAGTGATTATCTGATTAACCAATTATGAGCGGAAGCTAAAACAAATGAAAACACATAGGCACATAGCAAAATGGTCTCACCAATAATCATAAAACGATGCCAACAAATCATCCAGGCTACCAGCCCCACATAACAGCAAAGGCAGCATGCCAATATCTCAACAGGGCTACCAGCCCAAAGCAGTAAATCACATAAGGCCACAGGCCGACAGAATGTAAATCCTGGGCTCACAGGCCTCAACTAGTCAACAAAGTATCAAGTAATGGCAATCAACAGAGTACCACATAAATAAACATAATAAGAAGAACATGAAAACCTATCTATGTGATCTCTCATCCCCAAACCCCAATCATGCTCCAGCGCCTCCAGCAGGATCTATAAAACAGACAAAAGCAAAGGGAGTCAGTACAACGTACTGAGCAAGGCTACGTGTTGGGGAGTAAAGGATAACAGAGCAACAAGAGTATATAATAAAAAAATAATAATAATAATAATAATAATAATAAAAACATGAATAATAGAGCAGAATAAAAATAAAAGCAAATAAACATCACACCGTCCCATACCGGTGCTTCAACCACAATCATACAATTTATGCACGTGATGCATGGCCTAACATACACCTATCTAACCTATATGCAAATGCAATGAATATGCCTAGCCGGCACCTAAAAACCCGGGCGGTATGAACCCACGGGTGAGGATATCATCAACTCCAACCCGTTACAGGGTAACATACACCATCCCCGCAGGGACCACAGGCATCACAGCCAAAATCATCCACCCCGAAGGGCCAACAGGCATAACAGCCAATAATCCACCCCGTAGGGCCACCGGGACTCAACAACACCTGTGAAGGCTTCCCGTATAATCATAATCCATATCCCAACAAGAGCCAATTCCACCGATTCCATAATATCTCAATAGATAAGAAATAATAAGTAATCAAGGCTACAAGAAATAATTAACCAATTCACTGTATGTCATTTAGCATAAATAAATCCTTTAGTCCTTCACATGTCAATGCCAAAACCAATACAATAAAATAAAATACAGTCTACAAACCCACTTGCTTAACCATGGAATGAACTCTGTAAATAGGAAAGGGATTATATAAAGATTATAGTGTAGAACAGAGTTGCAAATATGTACTGCTGGGCAATTGAGTGCACACCAAAATTTTCAATTGCTTTCCCCACTATTCCCTACTACTACGAAGCACTCGGTGTATATCTATATTACCTCTCAAGCAAGGTAGTTAAATTCTTATTTCATGATAAACTCATCAACAACATAAATGCCAAGCATATACTGTAAATAACAAAAAGAGTAATTATATAGAGATCACAGTGGACTGTGGCGCAGGGAATGGATCAAATCCATTAAATTCTCAAACAACTGTCATCAGGCTTCCATTAAGAAAATAGAAATGTTATTAACTAATATTAGTATAGAAATAATTAATATATAATTAGCTTAATTAATAATTAAATGGGAATCAAATGGAGCCGCACCATTTGACTTGAAATGTAAATTCAATAGGCTTTTACCACATTGGACTAGGTGGGTGCAGACACTTATTCTCACTCTTCATACACTATACACATACGAGTCATATATATTTATATATATGAGTGGTAACAGGGAGTTATAGAGGGCACCAAAAGAATTTCTAAAAATGCCAGAGACACAGGTGACGGGTTTCAATTTCCATTATAGTACCGAAGGCCAATTTCCAGAAGAGAAAATCAAACTCATGCAAAACTAAATTCCAAACATTCACGGAAAATCAATACCCATATAACTCTTGCCGGTAAATCACCCCCAATACTCCACAAACACGTAATTTAAGCATACAAATCCCTTGCCTTATGATCTTCAACAAGATTAGAGCACCAACTCGTTGATTCCAAGCCTCAATTCCTCCAAATCAACCAAAATCCACCAAACCCCTAATTTATCAACAACTTCAAATCACCACCAAAACGAACGAAATAAAAATCAATACGAAGAAGACGACGAGGAGAAACACTTACCAACAACCGATTAATCAATCGGCCAAGAAACGTGATAGTTTGAACGAGCCGAAGATTACCCCTTTCTTCCTTTCTCTCTCGGCCGATCGGCCCTTCTTCCCCTTCTTCCAATTTTACAAACCTTGTAAAATGACCCCCTTTAAATCAATTAATTGGGTATTAACAAAAAGGCCCCTTCTACTCTCACTTAACACAACTGAAACCCCATCCGGACTTGAGTGAAATAAAACCAGTCACCAAATAATTTAAACAGTCCAATTTAATTAAATCGGGTCATTACAACTATAAGGCTGTCGGACCCACAAATAGGGCCAAAGCGGACCACATGTTGTTCAAATCGCCTCATTATGGTCCAAAAATGGAAATCGCATCCCTCTTGTAGCCTATTTAAGTTTTTTTATTTTATTATTTTTTATGTAACTAAAATAAATAATATTAATTCCATCCCATGATTTATGTCTTGCTTTTCTTTTTTGACATTTCGAATAAAAAAAACCAGTTAATAACAATGTGTCAAACTATATCTTGATTCCATATAAATTAAAAATTCCATATCTTTTTAAAACTGAAAATTATGTGAATAAAACAATGCAAAATCTAAAATAAATATATAAATAAATAATGCAAAAATCTAAAATAATAATACAATGCTAAAGTCTAAAATAAATAAATAAATAAACGCAAAATTAAAATTTGAATCTTTTAAAAGCTAAAAATTGTAGGAATTTCATATAAGTTAAAAATTTTATATCTTTTAAAAACTGAAAATTGTGTAAAAATAAAAATTGTTGGAATAAAAAGTGCAAAAATCAAATATAAATAAATAAAAAACCAAAATCTAATATAAATAAATGCAAATATAAAAAATTTCAAATTTCAAATCTTTTAAAATTGGTAATTATGGGAATTCCATATAAATTGAAAATTTCATATCTTTTTAAAAATGGAAATTAGGATTTTCATATCCAAATCAATAAATATTTTGACATAAATAAATAGTAAATAAATAACAAATACAAAAATCTAAATTTAATTAATAGAAAATGCAAAAATCTAAGAAAATTGAAAATTTAGAATGGAGACACCACATTAAATGTTGACTTGGTTGACCACTAATGGTATTAATAATATATAGATTGCCCATATTAATTTTATATTTATACATTCTTAAAATGGGCCAAACATGAACTGGTATTATTTTTTTGCAAAAAATAGTGCTATGAGCCATAATACAGCCTAACAAACGTGCCCTAAATAAATAAATGTAGCGATAATTTAATTTTTGAACTGAATGAAAATTAAAAGGAAAACAAAAAAAACTTATGATAACCATTACCACCATTTATTCCTCGCTATGACTGAGACGCTGACAAAGTCTAATTTTAGAAAAAGATCTCACAAATAGCGATTAGTTATAAATACTTCTTCGTTCATAAGTTATTGACACGTTGGGATTTTATCACTGTTTATTAAGTAATTTTGATTTGATTTTTCAATATATTTACATAAAATAAAATATAGTCAAGTGAGATCTTATTTGATTCGTCTAATCGAATAAATTTAAAATATTAAATTTTTATAATTTTTACTTATATATAATTTGAATTATTACGAATTAAAAATGTGTATTGAATTATATAAAATATGAGTCCGTAGTAAATATTAAGGAACGAATGTCGAATAAATTATTGAATAATTCAATTCTGTGATCCAATAAGAAAGGTCTATATAATTATGGAGCATCACATCATATCATTTTCAACAATATAATGAAAACTATATTAATTCAAAAATAGCGATATTAAAGTAAGATGCAGATATTATTAAGCCGTTAGGAATATACATATTGTATACTTCTATATGCTATTCAATTTGACCTCTACTTAATTATTTTAGCAACAAATTTGTTATGATGTGACATTAAACTTATTATTATTTTCTGTTTCAACTAATACTCGTATTTGGGGTTGGATTACCTTAACGGTCAAGTCCCTCTTCTCTCAACTATATGTTGGGGTTCGAATCCCCACCAGACCCTCTATCCCTCGCCTTTATCCCCTTTGTAGTTTGTATAGTTTAAACTCCCACACACCTTTGCCGACACATGAGTATCACGTTTAAAAAAAAACTAATACTCGTATTTATCATCAATTTAGATGTGATACTGAATATAATTAATCTCTTTATAATATATAAAAAGAAATCAAATTCGGAGTAATAATTATTCCACGCCACCTACTTATAAGAATAAAAATTGTATTCTGCAAAAGTAAACTCTCGATAAAAAAAAAAAAAAAATAAATAAAAAAAAACAACTCTGTTTTTTGACTCAGGACTATTTGATACCTAATTAAGTCTAACTACCACAATTATTAATTATCACCATTATTTTTTTCTTCCAATTTTTACTTTTTAGTAGTACTTATTTCTTACATTAATTATAATTAGGTACGCAGCTTTTACTTGCAAACAAGTTGGCACTGTAAGGGATTCATATGAAATTGTTCTGTTAGGACGAGTACTTAGTTAGGTTTCCACGCAAAAGAAGAAAGTATATAGTTGGCAACAAGGTTGTTAAGATCGGAATCATATATGAGATCGTTTTTCTCTTTACAAGATTGAAATCGAATGATCGAATCGGAATCCTAAGATTTTATAAAATTATAATAATGGATAAACTCAATTATGCATACTAACAAGTAAAAACATTATTTGGTGTGTTTATGAATCTTGCAAGTTAATTTATACAATACAGTACAGAAACATCACAATTAAACATAAAATAGTTCCACATACACACATATAATGTGTTTTTTATATACATCGTGCATAAGAATTACAAGTTCTTAAGTTTAAAATTAAAGAAAATAAGTTACTTTGATCTCAAATCATCAAATCATCAAATCTTATAAAAAATTTATGCGTTTAAGAGGGTATGACCGTAAGATCGTAGAAGCGTTTATGAAAGTATGACCATAAGATCGTAACATTCTACGATTAGAATCGGAATTTTATCCAGATCTTACTAATTTTAAGATCCTACAAAATTTTAGAGATGTGTGATTATAAAATTGTAAGATCCTAAGATCAGGATGAGGATCTTAAGAACTATGATTGGCACATTTAATTAAAAGAAGTATGTATGAGTTTTCACTTTCTTTTTTGTTTTTCTTCAAACATAATACAAGAAAATTGTGGAAAAGAACAAAGGAAAAAGCAAAACAAAAAACTAAAGTACAATTTAGAATTAAATAATTGAAAATAACTTTAAATATGCTTATAAGAAATGAAAATGATTTTACTAAATAATTAAAAAACCACTCTCCTGAATAGAAAAAAGTACTTACTCCATAATTTAATAAGTTTAGGATTGGCATGGTATCAATTATTCATTGAATTACTATGTTTTGATTTTTTAACATAGTAATATAAGATAAAATGTAGTCAATTGAGATCTTTAGATTCGTCTAATCACATACTTTTAGAAGATTAAATTATTTAATTTTTACTTTCATATAATTTGAGATATTATTTACTCGTTAAATGTATTTATTGAATTGCGTGAATTCCATAAATGTTAGAATTTGTTGAGAATGGAGGGAGTATTTTATAATCGAGCGCTCGACATATCTAGTTCTAGTATGAGTATATTTTATTTGAGTAGTATATAATTTGTTTTAAGAAGTTCGTGGGATGGATAGTTAATAATACTTGGTATGCTTTATTTATTGCTATGAATGCATGGAGCAGATGCATTTAGCCCCCTTCTCTAGAACTTATTTTCAGGCCTTATTACTTATTTTGTTTAAAAATCAGATCAGACCAGATCAGATAAGAAATATTAAGATAAATAAGATCAGTCCAGACAAGATCAGATCAGACCAGATCAGATCAGATCAAATCATTATAATAATATAGAGAAAATAAGATCAGACCAGATGGAATCATATCAGATCATAAACATTCAGACCAGACCAGACAAATTCAAATCTGATCAGACCAGGTATAAAAATTCAGATTAAATCAATCAAATTCAGGCCTAGAGAACATGGCCTTAGTACATAAGATTGTTGGCATGCAAATTTAGTAAGACAACTGAATTTGCATACTTCAAAGTGATGGGTCGACCGGGTTTGTATCATTCGGTGGGATGCATCATTTAATTTATGAGGTCGTAGACATCAATTATAAGGTAGTAAACATTACTCGGTGTCGAGGTACGACACATCATGGCATATCACTTATAAACTCATATATATCACTTTTTAAGGTCGTAAATATCACTCGGTGACAAGGTATGACACATCACTTATAATATCGTATACATCATTTATAAAGTTGTAGATATCACATAGTGGGGGCCATTATTTCTTGGGTCGAGCCCATTTATAAGGTTGTAGAAAATCTTGGGTGGGGAGACATCACTTATTGGTCCAGACATTCATATCATGACTGCAGGTGCAAAATCTGCAACTAAACTATACACGTGAATACTAATTACTGAATACATACAAAATTTGTCTCCACTGTACTAGTACTAATACTTGCTCCATTTTTTTAATTGCTACATTTGTAAACGTGGCATTGTTAACTCAAACACTTTGATTTAAATTTTTTATTATAATTATATAAGTTAATATATAGTCAAGTGAAAATCTTATTAGATTCGTCTCGTTTTGCAGTTTTTAAATATCGAAATTTTAGAATTTTTACTTGTATCGAACTTGAGTTATTAATTGGACTGCGCACTGAGTGAATCCTGTGTGTTTGAACACAGACCACAATCATGGATTTTTTTTTCCCCCCCCTGTGTGTGAAGACATGGTCGAGTCAAGCAAATGGATCATCCTTAACAAAATGTTTGCAGAGCAAGACGAACCAAAGCTTCAACCACAGTAACTACCATAGTTATAAATGTCACGATAGGAAGATCATACCTGTAAGTATATGTTAAATTTTAAGTGGTCATCCCACTTAACAAAAATGTTCCATGCCGGGACATAAGTCAGTTTGGATTGAAACCCACAAACGATTTGTAATTATTTTAATGATGACCTGATACATACTACTAAACAATAAGCCAAAATAGCTGAATTAAGCTTCTTAGATAATTTTAATTTTAATTTTTAATTAGGACATATTTTACTTTATCATTTTTTTTTTCCGGAGGGATTTTACTTTATCTTTGATTTATTCAATTGTCATCTCGTGAAATTAAATGATTTGAACTCCATAAAGCCTTCTTTTTTTTTAAAAAAAAAAAAAAAACTTCACTTAATAATTCGTTATTTGCATCTATTCAAATGACCTGGTCGTCTTATTAGTTAGTATATTTACTTTACTTATTATAGATATATATGTTTAAATTTTAATTCAATAATTAAATTTTTTGTCCATATATAATTTGTGTGACATGGTCTCTCACCATCCATTTCCTAACTTGTATAAGCTGTTTTTTTTTGTGTGTGTGTGGAAATGATGGTGAGTGGCCAATTTTACTCGAACAATATATATATATATATATAAATATATATAGTGCTCAACCCCTTTCCTAGCCTGTATAAGCTGTTCAGCAATATATAGTGCTAATATATATATATTAGCCTGTATAAGCTGTTCAGCAATATATAGTGCTAATATATATATATAGAGGAAAGGGGTTGAGCACTATATATTTAGTTTCACACTATGAATTAATTGAATTAAAAATAAGATTTTTCACTTCCTTTTTTACTCTGAAGGTTAAACTTATTAATTCTCATCAAAAAATTAAATGTTACAGTGAATTCCACCGTTTGATTTTCTAATTCAATTCAATCTTGTAAAATAAAAATAGGATCATTAATAGGAAAAGAAAAAATATATATTTCTTCATTTCAATCTTACTTCTTACAGAAAAACTTTTGCATTCTTCAATATGCAATTATGCATTCTTATGCTTCTACATTATCCAAACAAAGTTTTTTTTTTTTTTTTTTTTTTTTCAACACTTAAATTAATCATATGACATGAATTTAACCATGAATGACTTCAAATTTCATCGTAGAAACACTTCTTGAAGGCAGGCATATGATCCTCCTGCAGCCATATCGCCACGTTAAACGATCCATCCCCTTCCCGCCCCGGAATTATAAACGTTTTCCCGTCGAATCCCATCGGCCCCGGCCCCAAATGTATCTCATTTCCCCACCCAAAATCCGTCCCGTACAGCGGCAGCGCCGTCCAGCTTATGATCGCCAGGTTTGGATTCCCGTAAAAGTCCCCCTTCGGCCTCCCGTTGTTGTCCAGGGATCGGAATCGCCCCACGTCCGGCAACTCCTCGAGGTATTCCAGGTACGCCCTGACGGTATCGTCCGTCACTTTTTCCACCGCTTCGCGAATCTTCCGAGACGCCGCGCCTATTGGGCTGCCGAGGAGGTTCCCGGACGTGTCCGTGGCTTCCACGCGAATCAGGGCATTCCCGAAGTAGTTCCTCGGCAGGGCGGGCTTTAATTTGTTCCGGAAATCCGCAACGAAATGGAGGCTCGTCTGCTGCTCGTGGAGGTGGCCACGTGCCTTGCTCGTGCACCGCCAGATGTGCGCGGCGACGGCCTCGAAGCGGCTGTACCCGCGGATGTGGCGGCCGCCGGTTTCGGCGTCGCGGTTCGCCCTGTTTCGGAGCTTCTCGATTTGGAGCTTGCTGAGGCGGAGGAACGCGACGGCGATGGGCTTCTTGCGCTGTTCCAGGCTGTTTTCTTCTCCGATTAGTGTTGGAGGGCGACGGAGCACCGCCGGGTCGAATTTGCACGTCGCCGGGATGTCGGAATCCGGGATTCGTCGGTTGAGAAAGGGTTTGATGACTGTGGCGGTGGCGGTGGCGGGGGCGCTGCGCGCCAATTTCGCCCACTCGTCGACGAAGTGGAGGGCGCTGGGGCCGTCGGCGAGGACGTGGGAAATTCCCAGGCCAATGCTGACGCCGCCGCAGCGGAACCGCGTCAGCTGCACGATGACCATTGGGATTTCGTCAATCGGCGTCGTGTAATCCACGGACGGAATCAGGGCCTGGATCGCCGGCGTCGGCGTGAAATCCCCGAAATCCTGAATCACGGCATCCGTCTCCGCCTCGAAAATTGGCACGCCTTTCCCGTTACAGTGGAGCTCCACTCTGCTGCCGCCTTCCGCCGACCAATTCAGGCGTCCGGCGAGCGGGTAGAACGGCACCAGGGCCAGGCTGAGGGAGTCCTTCAGCCTGGCGACGGGGTCGACGGCGGCCAGCGCAGCGGACGGGAGGTAGAAATAGATTGTCGGGGTGTGTGTAATGTCCTTGATTTGGTCGCACGAGTTCAGGTACATGATCTCGCCCGGCGTCGGCTCCGCCGGCCGGACAATGTGAGTGGCCTTCAGTGTCGTGACCATTTTTAGCCAATCGGAAAATTGCTGGAAACTACGTACAATGGAATTGGTGAAATGTGAATTGCCGCATTGACAAATATATAATGGAAATTTGAGTGGGGTGTTGTTGACTTTTCCCTTTCTTGCTGTCCGGGAATTGAAAGTCGACCAGTACGCTAACGCGCAATGTAATAAACAAACTGAAAATAGGTTAGGTGGGTTGATGGCGTTCACAATCATCGAACAATAAAAAGAAAAAGCAAAAAGGAGATACTAGTATATACTAATACTTAATTATTTTTAGTTATGTTAGAACGAATCATAATTGAGGTAAGAGGAAATGAGATTATAATTATTCATTAATTTTGGCACAAGTTCATCGCGCTCAAAGATATTTATTTTCTGTAATATGAATATATTCATTTCGAGAGATGTTTAGTTAATCAATTTATCCACTTTTCCTTGTGCTCATTTATTTATTTTTATTTTTTGCCTATTCATTTCACTGATATGCGAACGAAAATATATCAACTATGGAGGTTTGTTAGTTAGTATGCCAAAATAAAAGAAAAGGATGGGATCAGCTGCAACAATAATATATATACTCCCACCAGTTGAAATACATTTTGTTTGATTAGAGGTTTACACGCTAACCACATATACTATATAAATTTGCCTATTGATTGATTAAATTAAAGCTAAAAGTAATTTTCTATATAGTAGTATATACAAGTAGGAGTAAAATTAGTCTTAATAAATATGAATGTCAATTATTTGTGGACTACTACAGGGTAAATTAAATGATACTTCCTCCGTTTTTCAAAACTTTTAACATTCCTACATTTCACGTTATCCAATGCACATTTTTAATGCTTAATATCTCAAATTGTGTAAAAGTAAAAATTATAAAAATTTGATACTACCTCCGTTCCTTTTTAAATGATATATTTTGACTTTTGTCACTGTTCATTAAGTAGTTTTGACTCGACTTTTTAATACAATTATATAAGATGAAATATAGTCAAGTGGGATCTTGTTGGATTCGTCTAATCGCATAGATTTAGAATATCAAATTTTCATAATTTTTACTTGTATGGAATTTGAGTTATTAAGGATTAAAAACGTGTATTGGATTGCGTGAAATGTGGGTCCGTAGCACTTATTTAGGAACAGAGGAAGTATTATAAAACTACGCGATTTGACGAATCTAACAAGATCCCACTTGACTATGTTTTATCATGTATAGCTGTGTTAAAAATTTGAATCAAAGTTACTTAGTGAATAGTAACAAGTATGCAAATGTTACAATTTTTAACAAACGGAGGGAGTAGTATATATACTGTATTTGGTTTGGTGTGGTGTATTTTAACTAAATAATCACAAGTTAATTAAAAATTTAAAGTGGCAACAATAACAAAGGCTTGAGATTTGGGCATTTGGAGAGAAGACTTTGAAGCACAAATTAGTGAAAGGTAGATAAAACAACACCGCGTACTATTTTGTATGAGTAAATTATTATAATAATACTCCCCGTCTCGCGAAATGTGGCTACTTTCTTCTGGACACGGTAATTTAGGTGGTCGGATTTAGTGGTTAAAGTGGTGTGGGTATTCGTGTTTAAAAAATTTAATGAATTTTGACTTTGTTTGTTTTTTAACTTTGACTTAATACTATTGTAATGATTTAATAGTAAAGTATGGTCTTGTTAGAATCGTCTAGTCGTCTAGTTTTAGAATATACTTCCTCCGTTCCTAAATAAATGCAACATATCCACATTTCACGCAATCCAATGCACATTTTTAATCCGTAATAACTCAAATTCCACACAGGTAAAAATTATGCAAATTTGATATTCTAAATCTATGCGATTAGACGAATCCAACAAGATTTCACTTGACTATATTTTATCTTATATAATTGTATTAAAAAGTCGAGTCAAAGCTACTCAATGAACAGTGACAAAAGTCAAAACGTGCAAATAAAAAAGAACGGAGGTAGTATATTTTATATAATTTTATTTGTACCCATTTTAAAATATGAAGAATTAAATAAATGCAAGGGACTTTGGGTAGAAAACTAAAAGTGTATTGCGAATTGTTCAGAATAGTAAAAATAATTATTTTTAATGGGATTTGGAAATCATTAAGATTTTAATTATATTTATATTAATTTAATTTATCTAAAACTGAAAAGTGACCAAATTTCGCGGGACACTCCTAAAAGGAATACTGACCACATTTCGTGGGACGGAGGGAGTACCTATAGTAGTAGATAGTAGGATTTAGGTGTATTTTTAATACCTATAGCACTTAGTATTTATTATACTATATTTTTACATGTGAAAATTCTTACAATATTTGATAGTAGTAGATAGGATTTCGGAGGAAATTAGCAAGGAGAATTCCAAAGCTACTTGCTCCAGCCGGCCAGGTGTTTTTACTGACAAATATTATACTAGAATATTTGGATTTGGGAAACAGCAGTGGTGACCATAGTGCCAAGTATAGTATGCTATTGGGCATGTTTGGAAGCCGGCATATTTGGGAGTATATAGCGGATTCAATCAGTATATTTTCTCACAATTCTCTATCCGAATCTGCTATCTGCTAGTGAATCCGCGGACTCCCAAACATCATCATTACTAATTAAAGGAGGAAAGAAAAATATGATGGAATTATTTGGTCTTTCTTTTTTCTTCCGGGAGAGTTGTGAGGCTTATTGGAGCAGTCCGGTTTCTGTACTGGCAATTAATTTGCCTGTACATGCTAAATGATGTCCACGCTATGAAAAATGATGTTAGCTCCATGAAAATGATATTGCTTATTTTAAAATATTCATTATTTTTTCATGCGCACACATCATTTCACACAGTCATCATTTTTCATTACTCTGACATCATTTTTCTATGCGTATCCATCATTCAATTTCACACAAGCCACACCCTTATTGGAGCTTTGTTTTTAAGTCTCATGTAATTAATAGTACTATTTGGTCAAAGTTTATGTGCGTGGGAAACTTGGAAGAAAGATTTGTTAATTTGAACGAGAAAGAGGAGACATTTTCTTGGTCTACACACTACAAAAGTCAAAAGGGTAAGGTATTGAATTTTGCACAAGCTTAATGATTGGATTCCATTTCCATGTTTACTAGGAGTAGATATTAGTAAAATTTTAACTGGGATTTTAGGCCGGAGGCTCGATCCCCACCGGCTGTCTATTCCTCCCTTTTATTCCCCTTTATAATCTGTGTGGTATGAGCTCATATTATCCTTTTCTTAGGCTGTTCAGCCCAAAAAAAAAAAAAAAACTTCCTTCACTTCCAATTATATAGTTGGAGTTTTGATTTCACACTAACAATATCTCTCCTTTATACTACCTTCGTTTCCTAGAACGTGAAACATTTGGATTTTGACACTATTCATTATTGAACTTTGATTCACGTTTATACAATAGTTATAGAAGAAAAAACATAATCAAGTGAGATCTTGTTAGAATCATCTCATCTTATAGTTTTAAAATATCATTTTTTTTTAATTTTTATTCGTACACAAAGTGAGTTATTAACTGTTAAAACTATTAATTGGATTACGTGCGCAGAAGAAATATAGCAGATTCATGAAAACAGAGGAAGTATATTTATAATTTATATGACTCGGACTCTCATATCATTTAGCCAATGTTTTTTTTCCTTTTTTTGCTCAACGTTTTGCCAATGTTTGAGTGGCAATATTTTTTTTAAAAAAAAATAGATATGGAATTTGAAATAGCCATCCGTATCTGAATTTTTGTATATTATCCGGATTTCAATTTGGATATCTGAATAATTATTTAATTGTTAATTTTTTATTTAATTAAAAACAATAAAAGAATTAAAGTGTAAAGAATTTCCAATATGTGACTTTTTTTTTTTTTCAAAAATTAGATGAGATCCAAGACTTTTAATGCCACATAATTACAAGCAAGAGGGAATGATAGGAGACCGAAAATGATTCAAATCTGTAACCTAATAATTGATAATTAAAGATTACATCACCAAACCAAACCTCAATATCTAGTTATTTAATAGTATATATATATATATATATTTTGATGAAGTAATAGCATATAAATATGTTTCTTTATGATTTTATCTTTTCTTTTGATTATTGATAAAAATTAATACTATAACTGAGTGTATTTATCATTTTTTCTATAGCTAACTGGAAAAGTACTATGTTCTTATCTAATTATACATTTGTTTCGATTCACATAAGGTGATCAGGGATTCAGGGGTGGTTGACGCTAAAGAATATATATATATATATATATATATATATATATATATATTTTGGTGAGAATAAAGAATATATAATTGATTAATTTAATTTCAATAATGAGATTAAATTCCATCCCATCTAATACTTATGTCATGAGTTAACATATTAATATCCGCTCTAATAATATAAAATAACTACGAGTATATTATTTTAATTTAATAAAAAAAACATATCCAGATTTTTAAAATAATAAATCCCCCTCCACATGCAGTGCTAACGAGGAATTAGCAAAAATTATCCACCATATATAAAAGTACTCCATCAAACTAAGCAAAAAAGTACTCCTCCTTTCTATTGGGCTTACATCTTCTTAGGCCCATACCCGGGCCCACATTATGTCGCCCCAATATTAATACTGTCAAGTTACCCATAATCTGCTAAGTCATTATTCTTGATTATAAGGGTGATCGAATCGAGCTCGAGTAGTGGGATACTCGAGCTTGACTTGACATCCATTTTGACCTACTCGAGCTCGAGCTCAAGCACGACTCGATTCGAGCTCGAGTATTTTTTTTAATCAACCGAGTCGAATAATCGAGTTACTCGAGCTCGATTTTTTTTTTTTAAAAAAATTTTTCCTTCTCGAGTTCGAGTAGCTCGAGTATTTTTTTTAATCAATCGAGTCGAATAGTCGAGTTACTCGAGCTCGATTATTTTTTAAAAAATATTTTCCTTCTTGTGCTCGAGCTCGAGTCGAGTACTCTAGCTTATCGAGTATTTTTTTCCATTTTCTTTTTAAAATTTGAAAAAAAAAATTTAAAAAAAAGAAAATGAGTCGAGTACGAGTAGAGTTTTTTCCGAGCACGAGTTTTTCAAAAAAAAATTAAAAAAAGAAAATGACTCAACTCGAAGTTTTCGAGCACGTGTCGAGTTTTTTCCGAGCCAAGTCCCGAGTCGAGTTCGAGTAGCTCTACTCGTTGATCACCCCTATTCTTGATAACCGTGTATATCTCCATTTTGTTGGTTTAATTTTTTAAAATATATTTTATTTAAGGAGTTATTCACTGAACTTAGAGTTATCAATCCCCTAAAAAAATCTATTAATATACACAAATTTATACTAAAAATAATTAATACTACCTTATTTCTTTGGGGTTGGGGACTTACCCTTACTTACCCTAGTGGTCAAGTCCCCCATCTCCCAACTATAGGTTGGGGGTTCGATCCCCACCCGGCCCTCTATCCCTCCCCTTTATCCCCCTGTTTACTAGAAAAAAAAATACTACCTTCGTCCACGTAGCATGTTTTGTTTGACTTTTTGGCATTGTTCATTATTCAACTTTGACTAAATTTCATTGCAAGTATATATTTGAAAAAACATAGTCGAGTTAGATCTTATTAGAACCATATAATCATGTATAGGGCTGGAAAAAAATACCGAATATACCGCATACCGCACATACCTTATCGAAAAAATACTGAGAAATCGAAATTTTCGGTACGGTATGATACCATGCCGTAAGATTTCGGTACGGTAACGGTAAAAATTTTTTGATACTGCGGTATACCGTTACCGTACCGAACTTTGGTATATACAGTGGTATTGGTATGTCGGTATGTACCGATTCTTCAGTATGTCGGTATATACCGCGATACTGGTATATACCGTGTTGGGAGAAAATAAGCTCTGATACCAACACAAACACACACACTATAGAGGACCTATGACAATTCACTCACACAACACCAACGCTTTAATGTTGGTTAGCCTTTGACTAAAATTCTTAGTGCACAAGGATACTTAGGCGGCAGGGCCGACCATATATCATTAGGCGGTATAACCGACCATATATTAGTTAGGCGGCAGGGCCGACCATATAACTAATGCAAGTGCACCAAGAACTTAACAAACCAAGGCTTAACCGAGAGACTTAAATAAAAAGAACACTTTTATAAATACACAACACAATTACAACACTCTTCACTCCTTTAACACTCACCACTCAACACTCACTTCTCAACACTTCACAATACTACTCAACTCACACCTCTTCACTCAACTCACCACTACACCTCAACTCATCACACACATCTTCTACTTCACTCAACTCTCCACTCTTCACCACACACTAAACTCACAACTTCTCTACACTCATTACAAATGAAGAGCCTCACCCCTATTTATAGAGTGGGCAAGAGTTCTAGAGTATTCTAAAAATATTCTTAAATAATACTAATCTAGATTATTCTAAACATTTCTATAAATAATTCTACACACCCCAATTTCTCTAATATTCTAGAATATTCTTTTAGTCTCACTAATACACTTCTTTTAATTTTGCATTGATCTCTAACACTCCCCCTCAATGCAAAATTCCTTCCATGGTTGATTTGCAGATCATTCCGAGTGCTTCTCTGAATTTTACGAATTTGGATTTACTTAAACTCTTCGTGAAGATGTCTGCAACTTGTTCATCTGTCTTTGTTGGCACCATCTCGATCTCCCCCTCTAGCACTTTCTCGCGAACATAGTGATAGTGCACTTCTATATGTTTTGTCCTTGCATGAAAGACTGGATTCTCTGCTAAACGTATAGCCGATAGATTATCACAGAAAAGCTTTACTTGATAATTTACTGGTTGGTGAAGATCTTCCATTAGTTGCTTTAACCAAGTGCTTTCCTGTGTTGCCGATGTTGCCGATCGATATTCCGCTTCGGTGCTTGACAACGACACTGTGGGTTGTCTCTTACTACACCATGATACTGCTCCCGATCCAAGATTAAATAGATACCCAGTTGTCGACCGTCGCGTATCATAGTCTCCAGCATAATCGGCATCGCAATATCCTGTCACATGGCATTCCTTTGTTCTCTTATATAAAATGCCAAAATCAATGGTGCCTTTAACGTACCTCAAGATACGTCGCACTGCATCAAGATGAGGCTTCTTTGGTTTGCTCATGTATCGACTAGCCACTCCAACTGCATATGCTATGTCTGGTCGACTTAGCGTGAGATATATAAGACTTCCGACTAGCTGTCGATACATGGTAACATCTTCTAAACTTTTCCCATCATCGGCTCGCAATTTTTCATTATGGTCCATAGGAGTTGCGATGGGCTTGCAGTTAAGCATTCCATACTTCTGCAAAAGATCCCGTGCATATTTCTGTTGTCCCAGAAATAAGCCTTCACTTGTCTGCTCTACTTCGAGTCCAAGAAAATGTTTGAGTTCTCCAAGCTCCTTCATATGAAATCTGATGGAGAGATTTTCCCTTGTCCTCTGGATCTCCTCGCCATGATCCCCCGTGATGATTAAGTCATCGACATATACTAATATTATAGCTAGCTTTCCCCGATCTTCTTTCACAAATAAACTTGAATCTGAAGGAGCAACTGTAAAACCACTTTGTATCAAGAACTCACCGATCTTCCCGTACCAAGCTCTCGGAGCCTGCTTCAAGCCATATAGTGCCTTCTTCAATTTGTAGACATACTCGGGGCGGGTCTTGCTCTCAAAGCCTCTTGGTTGCTCCATATAAATGCTCTTGTCAAGTTCTCCATGTAGGAAGGCATTCTTGACATCCATCTGCCATAACTTCCAGGACTTGCTAGCCGCCAAAGCTAGTAGGACTCGAATTGTTGTGATCTTTGCCACCGGGCTAAATGTTTCTTCATAATCTAGCCCATATTGTTGTGAGAAACCTCGAGCAACAAGTCGAGCCTTATACCTTTCAATGGAGCCATCTGGTCGAGTTTTCACCTTGTAGACCCATTTACAAGATATTGGCTTCACATCTTTTGGTTTGGGAACTAAGTCCCATGTTTGATTTTCTTCCAATGCTTTGATTTCCTCTTCCATGGCTTTCTGCCACTCTTGGCTCTGCGCTGCTTCTTCATAACTACAAGGCTCAATAGGTGTAGATTCATCCACAAGGGCAGCATTGGCATACCTTGGATTAGGTTGCCTTAGCCTTGTCGACCTTCGCAATTGTTGTACATGCTCGCCTTCTTCATTTTGGCTTGGAGAGAACTCATCGGATGTAGGTTGATGTACACCGGTCTTCCATGGACTCTTATCTTTGGTAGTTTGTCTTTCTCGTTCTTTACTCATATCCGATGTATGCTTTTCACCTCCTTCTTTTTCTTCTGAATCCTCCTCTAAGTCATGGGATTCTGGGAGCTCGACCTTTTCAGGTGTCCACCACGAGGAAGCTTCATCAAACACCACATTTCTGGAAGTATGACACTTCCCTGTAGTTGGATCACAGCATCTCCATCCTTTTCTTGAGTCATCATAGCCGACAAAAATGCATCGAATGGCCTTCTTATCAAATTTGCTCCGTAGGTGATCTGGCACGAAGACGTAGCATACACATCCAAACACCTTGAAATGACCGACGGTTGGTTTAATCCTCCATAGCTTCTCGTACGGAGAAACAAATCCCAGATTTGCTTGTGGAAGCCTGTTGATCACGTATGATGCCGTCCTCATACATTCAGCCCAAAATCTTCCTGGAACGTTTTTAGCATGGAGCATGCTTCGACATGTTTCTGCAAGGTGACGATTCTTGCGCTCCGCTACTCCATTTTGTTGTGGAGTATTAGGGCAGCTGAGTTGCCGTCTGATCTTGTGCTTCTCAAGATAGACATTGAACTCAGTCGACAAATATTCTCTTCCATTATCCGTGCGTAGGCACTGAATTTTCTCACTGAGTTCACTTTCTATCTTCTCCTTAAACTCTTTGAACTTCATAAAGGTCTCCGACTTCTCCTTCATAAAGTACACCCACACATACCTTGAGTAGTCATCAATGAATGTCACCATATACTTCATGCCTCCAATTGATGCTTGTTTTACCGGGCCAAAAACATCTGAGTGTATGAGCTCCAATGGTGTCTTGGAACGATGCTCCGACTCTTTGAATGGCAATTGATGAGCTTTGCCAAATTGACATCCGGCACATACGGTATTTGTGATGATATCAAGTTGAGGGAGCCCCTTTACGATTTGTTTCTTCATCATCTCCTTCAACTTGTTGTAGCTCACATGCCCAAGACGTTCATGCCAGAGATCAACCGTCTCATTCTTACGAGTCTTGTCCACGTATGCTGTCTCTGTAGATAGCACATAGACTGACTCTATTTTTCTTCCTTGCATAATTGGATTGCCAACCACCTTCATTTTCTGGAACACATTCACATCTTCGGGCCCAAACAGCACATATTTCCCCTCTGCTGTCAACTGCGATACTGATAGTAAATTCTTCTTCAGGCCAGGGACAAGATACACCTTCTCGAGCTGGAGCTGGTGAGAGCCATCTTTTAGAATTGTTGTCTTTCCAATATGTGAAATAGGCAACCTTGAATTGTTGGCTGTCAACACGACTCTCTTTCCTTTATATTCATCCATGTCGTGTAGCTTCTTCTCGTCGTTGGTCATATGATTTGAGCACCCAGAATCGACGATCCAGTTATCTTTGTAGTTTAACTTTGTCTTCATAGTGGCAGCAAAAACTTGATCCTCCATGTCTTTCTCTATCCCGTCCTCGTCGATTCCAATAGAAAATCCAGCTTCGGCATCCCATTCTTCCTCACTGATGGATGCATCCAAAGTAACTTCTTTTGTTTCGTCTCTTGTGGTGGCCATGTTTCCTTGGAAGGTTCGCTTCCTTGGAAATCTACAGTCTCGAGCAAAGTAGCCCTTCTTGCCACAATTGAAGCATTCACCATTTTTCTTTGTATTGTTCTCCTCATGTTGTTGATGGTGGTATCCTTTTCCTTGCCGAACTCCCCCTGTGGTGTTACTTCTTGCATTTGGATGACCATTGCCTCCATGAGTCCACCTTTCTTTCGTCACATTTTGTGTCCGATTCATGGCTTTCTTCCTGTGAGTGAAGAGGGCCTCGTCTTCTCCTTTTATGGTGACTCCATTCATTTGCTTAGCTAATGCCTCTTGGTTAGCCAGCAAATTCTCCAACTCTATGAGTGATGGTTGAGTGGGCCATCCTCGCACGGCGGCTATAAATCCGTTATACTCGGGCCTTAGACCGTGGATGATAATTCTTTTCATCCTTGCCTCACTTATGTTCTCCTCAGGGGCGAGTTGAGATATCTCTCGGCAAATAGATTTCACCTTTGTGAAATATTGAGAGATTGTGAGGTTACCTTGTGAGATTCCCGCGAGCTCATTTTCCAAGAGCTGGAGGCGTGCTTCATTCTTCTTTGAGAATAACTTTTCCAAAGTCTCCCAGGCTGCCTTAGGTGTCTTCACATCCCGGATGTGCTCCAACAGGTCCTCCTCAATTGTAGTCTTCAATATGAACAGAGCTTTCCCCGCCTTGATTTTCCATTTTCTCAAGGCTTCAGCATTTTCTTGTGGTGGATGAGTAGTATCGCTACCGGCGACGATCTCCCATAAATCTTGACCATGAAGGTAAGATTCTATGCAAGTCTGCCAATAACCATAGTTATGGCTATTGAGCTTCTTGATTCCACTGCTCGTGCTTGCAAGATCTGCCATCTTAAACGACGTCCAACGTCACGTAGGCTTGGTCCCAGACCACTCAACTTTCACAGTTCCAAACTGTGCTCCGGCAGAGTCTCCCCTTGCTGTTGACGAGTCGATGCAAGTGTCCAACACTTACAGAAGCTTTCCTCCACTAGCGGCTCGGAACCTGGCTCTGATACCAGTTGTTGGGAGAAAATAAGCTCTGATACCAACACAAACACACACACTATAGAGGACCTATGACAATTCACTCACACAACACCAACGCTTTAATGTTGGTTAGCCTTTGACTAAAATTCTTAGTGCACAAGGATACTTAGGCGGCAGGGCCGACCATATATCATTAGGCGGTATAACCGACCATATATTAGTTAGGCGGCAGGGCCGACCATATAACTAATGCAAGTGCACCAAGAACTTAACAAACCAAGGCTTAACCGAGAGACTTAAATAAAAAGAACACTTTTATAAATACACAACACAATTACAACACTCTTCACTCCTTTAACACTCACCACTCAACACTCACTTCTCAACACTTCACAATACTACTCAACTCACACCTCTTCACTCAACTCACCACTACACCTCAACTCATCACACACATCTTCTACTTCACTCAACTCTCCACTCTTCACCACACACTAAACTCACAACTTCTCTACACTCATTACAAATGAAGAGCCTCACCCCTATTTATAGAGTGGGCAAGAGTTCTAGAGTATTCTAAAAATATTCTTAAATAATACTAATCTAGATTATTCTAAACATTTCTATAAATAATTCTACACACCCCAATTTCTCTAATATTCTAGAATATTCTTTTAGTCTCACTAATACACTTCTTTTAATTTTGCATTGATCTCTAACATACCGCAATACCGATATGCTGGTATATAGCGAATGTTCGGTATGTCGGTATATACCGCAATACCGGTATGTCGGTATGTAGCGAATGTTCAGTATGTCGGTATATACCGCGATACCGGTATATACCGAATGTTCGGTATATCGGTATATGCCGAACTTACCGAAATGTCGGTATGACAACGGTATGGAAATATTTCATACCGATAATGTCGGTATACCGAAAGGTTCGATACGGAAATGGTATGAAATTTTCATATCGTAAAGTTCGGTACGGTATACTGTACGGCGAATTTTTTTCGGTATACCGTACCGACCCATCCCTAATCATGTAGTCTTAGAATATATTGTGTGCATACTTTGAGATATTTACGGTTGAAAAAGTACATTGAATTGTATGCAGAAATCAAACTAGACAGAATAAATGAGACATAGGGATATATAAAATTCATTCATTATTCCGTTTTTAGCAAGAGCATACGGAGCACTTGCCGGAGCCTCTCGAGGGGCCTCATCTCAAGTTTTCAACTATTTTATGGAGTACATGCGTACATACTTATATTTTAAACAAATAAAAGAGTGAATTTATTTTATGTTCATGTACATATAATACTATACACATTAGCATATATTTTATATTAGTATATATATGTATGACTATTATTTTTATATATTACTCCCTCTGTCCCACTGAACTTGTCTTGTTTCATTTCTGGACACAATCCAATGCACATTTTCAATCGTTAATATCTCAAAATATGTACAACGAAAAATTATATTAAATATATATTCTAAAACTACATAATTTTACGATTCTAACAAGACCAAACTCGACTATTTTTTCTCAAATATATACTTATAATAATGTTGAGTCAAATGAACAGTGCCAAAAAGTCAAACATGACAAGTATACTGGGACGGAGGGAGTAATATTTTCAAAAATGGGTTATGAACCAAGTATGTTTTATTATAAAACTCTTTTTTTTTTGGGGCCAAGTATTATAAAATTCTTGAGTCAATGCTAGTTTTTATTACAAGCATTTTCTATTCTTCACCATGTTTTTTAGAATTGGTTGAACTAGCCGTTGGACTATCCCTCAACCAACTTTTGAAAACTTTCAACAGCACATTGTCAAATTGTTAATTGTTACTCTAGTATTTAATTTCGTGTATGTTTTGCATAAGCGATATTAAATAAATTATCTGATTATTGCATTTTTAAAATATAAAAAATAATTTTTTAAATATCATTTTTGAACAGTTAAATTAGTTATTTGCGTTTTAAAAATACACTATCTGGTAATCCATTTTCTTGCGCTTATCCAAACACTATAATACTTTTTATCTTCCAATGGAGATTCATTTATTTTTAGTATTTAAAAAAAAAAAGCTTAGTTAACCTCGTCCAAGAATTCAATTAGTGGGTGTATAATCAAATCACATCCAGAAAATTCCCCGTTTCTTTATTTTTTTTTTCCCCAAGAGAAAATCTTGTGAGATTAATGTAAATAGGTAAAAACCAGTTCTTGTATGGAAGGATTCTGATTTCTGCTGATTTTGGCAGGGAGGAGTTGGGATTCTGAAAATTTATCAATTTCCTTTTCCCCAATTACAATTTCAAATTTTTGGAGTCGGAACTCCTGCTGCCAAGATCATTGCATTTTAATGGAACATGTTGTGAAGCTAGATTCTCAATTTACAATTAATTTGTGAAATTGAAAGCTGCGTTTGATCCATTATCTGCCATGGATTCCCGCTGCATGTCCGATTGATGTTCTGATAATCAGGTGAGAATTCCATGGTAACCCTAATTTCTAAATGATTTTCATAATTGGAATTCATTTGATCTGTGCTTTCATTTCAATTTCTATTTCGATTTTCCAGATTCATTGTGTGTGTGTGTATATATACATATATACATATATATATATATATATAATAACGGATGGTTGCAATGGCGGATCAAAGAATGGTGGCGGTGACGCCAACGGAGGTTTCGACGCTAAAGGAAGCTCTATTTGCCCAGCAGGAGTTATTACAGAAGCTTCACAACGAATTGGAAGCCGAAAGGGAAGCGTCGGCGACGGCAGCCAGCGAAGCTTTATCGGTGATATTACGGCTCCAGGAAGAGAAGGCGGCGGTGAAATTGGAAGCCGAGCATTACAAGAGGCTGGCGGAGGAGAAAATGTGCCACGCGGAGGAGTCCTTCGCCGTAATAGAAGACGTCATCAATGAAAGGGAGATGGAAGTGGCTGATTTAGAGTACAAACTCGAATGCTATCGGTACAAGCTGTTGAGCATGGGCTGCATTGATCCAGGAGACGGCGAATTGATATATCCAGAACATCTTTTGCAAGGGAATTTGGGTGGGAACATGAAGATTGGGAGGTTAGGGAGGAGGAATTCAGAGCCTGTTTTGGTGACGTTTACGCCTGGAAGCGACGTGGGTTGTAGTTCGAAATCGATGGAGAAACAGGCAGATCAGGACACGGATGACACGGTTTTGGATTCGGACAAGAAGGCGCGCGAAGGTGTTAGCCCTTATGGGGAGCAGATAAAGGAATTGAACGAAAAGGTTAAAGGGATTTTGGAAGGAAGCCACGCGAACGTGCAGATTGAGCCCCGGTGCCCATTGCCAAGGATACGCGTTGGAAAGAACGCGAATAAAGGAACGACAGGTAATGAAGCTCAGCAGACGAAGCAATCTGGAAAGACGGTGAAGAAAGATGAAACTGTCGATCATTCTTGTCCCCCGAGTGTCCTCGATGTGTTTGAGGTTCCACAAGCTGATCCGGACTGTAGGCCTAGCGGATCATCCAGCCATAGTCGGGAAAAGAAAGCTGAAAACGTGCAAGAGATCGATGATTCTAAGGATTTCATTCACCCGAAAGGATTAGAACAATGTGCTAAGAATCTGTGTCAGACGAGCGATGATATCTGTCCTGAGGAGCCAATTCGTGCCGGTGAATCCACCCTTGCTTCGAACAATTTTAACCAGATTTCATCTTTCGATGCACTCATGAGGCTAGCGGACTGTGCTAAACAGGAAGAAATGAAATTGTTGAAAGAGATCCATGAGAAGTTGAATTTACTTCATGAAGAGATTAGGAGCCGAAATGCAAAGAAATCACCAAAGCGCGAAGATCCATCGTTACCTCTTCCAGAGGTAAAAACTTATTAAACATTTTTTATTCTTATTATGGATTCTCTTATTTGAAAATTTGATCATACTATTTGATGCAGGCAATGCTTTATTTTTGGCTTTGATGGGAAGCAAATTGAGCCGATGCAGAGTTACCGGTACATAAATGTATATTGTCGATCTCACCGTTGCCTTATCTGTAAAATGATAGCCATTTAACATTTTCAGCTCATACTGCTTTGTACATATATTTGATAGCTTCATAGATTTGTGCCTATTCTTGCTTTCCAATGTATATTTCACAATTAACTAACTTTTATAAAATGCATCATCAAGAACTGAAATGTACTATCATCTTTTGTAATTGCAAACTTGCAGACATTTTTTTTTCTTACAAAAGCATCAAATTGAATTACAAAAAAGACAGCAACTTGATCAAACAAAATGGTTAGTACTTAGTACAAAGTGAACCGTGCTATCAATGTTCTACACATTCATACATAGTATTTGGTTGCCAGATGAAAAAACATATCAGGCAACAAACTAGATCAAAGAATACCTCAGCTGGTCGAGGTTGTTTGTTCATCGACTGAGTTCGAAGAACTACGTAGATATTGCTTCAAAAGGCCTACTTCATGCGCCACATCAAGCATGGTCGGCCTGGTGGCCGGATTGTGCTGTGTACAGATTAGCCCGATTTCTATCAGTTCTAAGATAACATCACTCCATATCTTCCTGTCGTACGTATCCAGGGCACGTGGCCTGCACCTCGCTATGGCTTCTTCAATAATCGGCTCAAGCTTGTCAGGGTATCGACACTTTACCCAATCTTGCAACGTTGAGTTCGACCCTCCCTGGAAAGACATATCTGTAGGCCGTTTCCCGGTCACTATCTCTAATAACAATACTCCAAAGCTGTAGACATCGCCTTTTGGCGAAGCATGCTTTCCCATTCCATATTCTGGCATATCGAAAAGGAAAAAAAAAACTATCAGAAATCGAACAATATGAGTATTCAGCTTGTGTACGTTTTTTTGAACTTACCGGGAGCAATGTAGCCAACTGATCCACAAAGTAAGCCATCTGTTGATTCGTACGAAGATGATTCGTTGGTACTGAAACTTTCATCGGCTCCTTTTACTAGCCGCGCGATGCCAAAATCCGTGACAAGAGCTGTCATGTCATCATCGAGGAGAATGTTGCTCGGTTTGAGGTCACAATGGACTACTTTGACAGGAGCATGGTGATGCAGATAGGCCATCCCTTCTGCGACATCGCTGCAGATGCTGACCAGCTGAACGAGATCCAATCCTTGTTTCGAGCCATGGTGGCTCGGATACAGATGGTTCTCCAGGCTTCCATTCGGCATCAGGGGAAGAACCAAGGCCTTAAAATCAGGCCGGCTGCAGGTGGTTATGATCCTAATCAAATTCCTGTGCCGTGTCCTTTTCAAAACCTGGCACTCCCTCTTAAAGCTCCCTGAAATTTCTTCAGCCACTCTGCAGTCGATGACCTTCACTGCGATCCTCGTGTTGTCCTTAAGAACTCCCTTGTAAACGTGCCCGAATTTGCCTGATCCAACTAAGCTCGTGCCACTGAATCCTCCCGTGGCTTCAATGAGCTGCCTCCGCGAAATCCTCGGGTACTTTACCTCTTCCGATGCTGGTTCCTCCTCATCCTTGACAATTTCGCCTTCAGAAACCAGCCACCGTCTCCTGCACCTTGATCTCAGCATTAGTAGGCATCCCAATGTACAGAACACAGGCGCGCCTAATAATGACAGGAGGATCGCTACCATGAAGTGGCGCGTGCGTTTCCTATGGCATCCGCGCATCCCCTCAATCGAGCCACAGAGCTCGTCGTTACCTAGAAATGAACTCACTGTCAGGTTCATAAATCCTCCTCCATTGGTTATGTTTCCGGAGAATCTGTTGAAGGATAAGTTCAGCATCTTCAATGTGGTCGATGCCTGCAGGGATCGCGGTATCTTCCCACTCAACCGGTTGAACGACACATCAAGCTCTTTCAGATAAGGCAGACTTCCTACAGATTCCGGGAGCTGCCCTTCCAAGGCATTGCCGGACAGGTTCAGATGCTCCAGAGCAATGCAGCTCCCAATCTGTGGAGGCAAACCACCCGACAAGCTGTTGCACGAAAGGTCAATCACGAGGACCATATCCATTTTACTTAGCTCCAATGGAATGCTCCCACTCAGAAGGTTTCCCGACAGGTTCAGATACAGCTTCAAGCTACTCAATCCAGCAACTTCCCCTGGAATCTCCCCTGAAATACTGTTACGCGAAAGGTCGAGAATTTCCAAGTTCACGCATTTCCCCAAGCTCGGAGGAATGCTGCCGGACAACTGGTTCTCGTACAGCAGCAGCTTCCTCAGCTGTTGGAGGTTACCAAAGCTGTCTGGAATTGTACCCGAGAGCAGGTTTCTTGACAGATCCAACAGCCCTAAATGCCGCATTTCCCCAAAGGCCGATGGAATGCGACCGGACAGCGAATTATTCGACAAAAGCAGCCTCTCCAAGCTTCCCATTCGGCTCAACTCAGCCGGTATAGAGCCATTCAAAAGATTACCGGACAGGTTCAATAAAGTAAGATTGACGAGATTAGAAATCCGGCTAGGGATCGATCCACGAATTCGATTACTGTCGAGATTAATCTGTACAAGAGAGGAAAGATCACCGATAATATCAGGCAACTCTCCTCCGAGGTTGTTCCCCGCCAAGTCGATTTCTTTAAGGTTGGAAGAGTTAACTAAGGATGCAAAGAACGGTTCGAGATTGGTGTTCCCATTGTGGCTGGAGAAACGGTTATTCGACAAGTAAAGGAATGTCAGACGAGGCATGGCGGCCAGCACCTTCGCCGGCAGCTCACCTGTCAGCATATTCGTCTCCAGGTCGAGCCACTCCAACTTTGTACAATTTGAAAGCGCAGAGGGGACTTCCCCAACGAGGCGGTTCGACCATAGGAGGAGATACTGCAGCTCTGTAACCTCACATTGATCGGTCACGGGGATTTTGCCAACAAGCGAATTATTGGACAGGTCCAAGTACTGCAGAGAAGATGATCCATTATTACAGAAAAACGAGTCGGGAATTTCCCCCGACAGCCTGTTGCTTCCCAAATTGAGGTACACTAATTCGCGCAGGAATCCCATCTCAACCGGCACGTTCCCGACCAGACGGTTGGATGCAAAGCTGAGCTCTTTGAGCGAGGAAAGGGATGCAATCCCGGCCGGGATTCGGCCCTCCAGGAAGTTTCCAGAAAGGTCTAGAATCTCCAGCTTCGACAGGTCGAAAAGGGCCGGGGAAATGACGCCTCGTAACGACTTGTGGCTCAAGTTAAGCTCCACGACTCTGTTTGTCTTCATGCCACACGTCACCCCGGCCCATTTGCACGTGGCGGCGGCAGCAGCAGCGCTGCTGTCGGAAGAAGCTGATCTCCAGCTGTCCAGGGCGCCGTCGGGGTCGCCAGTGATGCCGGACACGAACAGAAGGAGGGAGGCGCGGTCGTGACCGATTTGTGCGGTGTTGACACAGCGGGATGAGACGTAGACGACGACTAGGATGATGAGGATAAGGGGATCAATGTAGGCACAGTGCCCCATTTGATCATGAGTGGTTTTTCTTTAGGGTTTTTGTTGTTTTTAAGGAGGTAAGAAACGGAGGCGTCTGTCTGTACTGTGTTATTGCAGCACTGTTTCATGTTATATATAGAGAGGATTTGGGAATTGGGGAATTGGGAATGGTGCAGGAGGAAGCTGCCATGGACCTGCAGGTGCTGAGAACGAAATGTGTGTATTGTCAGTGTGCCTAACTTGTTTTGGCGCCTGAGTTGACAATGGATATGGCACAATTGTAGTAATAGTGGTTTACATGTCATTAGGTGTGATTAATTAGTGGATGATGACTCTGTAATACATTTGATGATAAGTTTCAGGTTGTGACTTGTGAGGAGAATGGGGTTTAAGTTAACAATTCCTTCTGTCCCCATTTAAACCAGACCCAATTGAATTTAAGAAAAAATTATTTTGTTCCGATACACAGATTTTCACTTAAATTTTATCATAGTTATATATAAGTTAAAATATACTGGGATCTTGTTAGATTCGTCTCGTCGTGTAGTTTTTAAATATCGAACTTTTAAAATTTTTACTACTCATATTGTCCGACCTTGAGTTATTAATATTTTGAAATATATATTGAATTGCGTGAAAAATGTGTCTATAATAAACATTTTGATACGAAGGTAGTATTGAATATTATGTGTACTTATAATATAATTATGATAATTTATAATATGATCTTAAGAATTCGCAATATTCTCATTAATTTTAAAACTTATACGTGCGGGATGCTCACAATTTATCAAAATTCATTGTTGATATATGACTCTTTTAAGTTTTTCGTTAGTTTTAGTGTTAAATACAGTAGGTTATTATAAACTGTTGAAATTAGGTCAATACTTTTCTTGAAAAACTAAATTCACTTGGGTGATTCATTTTCCAGGGTAAAGGCCAATGCATCATTTTTTTTTTTTTTGCTTAGGAAGCTTTTTAAGTTTGTTTGAGTATTGTTCAATGATTTTTTTTTATTTTAAAATTTTATGGAAAACTAGTTTAGAGAAATATATGAAATTCAAGAAAAATGGGCGAACTAAGCAGTTTGGCCTGAAAAGCAGAACTGGTTTTGACATACGAAAATAAAATAAAGCACGTGATGAAATTTAAATTGGCAATATTAGAAATTTAGAATGTCATCATTACGATATCATTTATCTCTTCAATAAATTACTTACTTATTTTAGGAGTTTTTCAGTTTTTGCCCTTAGAAACCTTTTGACTTTTCATATACTATTTCTTAATCAACTTTAGCTAAGGTTATCACATTATATAATTAAAATAAAAATATTCAAATGAGATTTATTTAATTACATAATTTTATAATATATAATTTATAAATTTATTATTATACCAATTTTTAGGTTTTTTAACCGTTAAAATAAATATGCAGAGAAGAAAAACATTTAATAAATTTTTGGAAGAGCCGAAGCCAGGGAAAATGTGGTGGGAGCCCATGCAACACAAATTATAAAGTAATAAAAGAGGAGGGGTAGGGGGTCGTCGGATGGGAAATCGAACCCCAATCCTAAGGTTGGAAGACATGAATTTGACCGATTGGGTGAGTCCTATCCCCAACATCTAATAAATTGAGATAATCGGAATATAATTTTATAACTATTCAAACTAGTTAGTGCTGATATAATATTTCAAATTAATTCATCTTATTTAATATTTCCTAATTTTAAGTAAGGACATAGCCGATAAAAATTACGTTAATCAATTTAATTTTGTAAGATTTTGGCTTCCTTTTGAAATTTGAAATTCTTTTTGGTAGAATTTGACTTCTTTTTTTTTTAAAAATATTCAATTTTTGACTTCCTGTTGAAATATAATTTTTGATTGCTATATCAGCTTTAGTTTGAATATATATCCAATATCCAATGTCATGTAATTGTATTCTTCATCTAGTTTAAACATTATTAAAGTTTTTTTTTAAGCCAAAAACAAAGCCCATCATAATTTCTAGAGACTATTATTATTATTATTATTATTATTATTATTATTATTATTATTATTATTATTAGAGGTGAAGTTACTATTTTTTATTTACCAATGAGATCTTAATTATTTTTTCAGTGATAATTTAGTTTTTAATGACTAATAACTTGTCACTAAGATTTTAAAATTTAATAATCATCTATATATAGTGGGCAAGTGGCAATATTGTTGCGGTATCAAGGGTTGCTGATCACCTTTTTTTCCCTTCAATTACAATAACGTAAATATATCAATAAATAAGTGAATTTTTTCAAAAAGAAAAAAAATATTGAGGTTCGAGTGTCGTCAAATATGTGTGAGAGTCCAAACCACACAAAAAGATAAAAGGGATAGGTAGGGAGCCGGATGGTGAATCGAACTCCAACCATAAAATTAGAAGTATTAGACTTGACCTTTAGGTAAGGTCAAGTCCACATGCTTAAGTATAATTTGTTTATTTATACAAATTATAAGTAAAGAAATCAGAAACATGAGAATCAAATAGAAATTCAAACTATTTGTTTTGTTGGCTTCAGCTCCAAAAAAAAAAAAGAAATTCAAATCCTTAGTATAAAACAAGGCCTAGCCTTAGGCTCTGTTTGGCAAAACAGCTAAATAGAATTAACTTATTCAAGGCAATATGAAACAGATTAGCTTGTTTAAAAAGGCAAAACAACTTAAAATAGTGTTCAATCAGTTATTTTTGAAACCACTGCAAATGGCAGCATTTTGGATTTTAACTTATTCTAGGCAAAAAGTTGGTCTCGAAATTGTCAAACAACTAATTTTAACTAAGTATTATTAACATAATCAGTTAACAGCTAACAACTAATTCTCAAATATATCCTAAATAAAAAATCGGTGACTTATTAACCATTGGATGAAGCCGGATTACTTATTAATTAATATACTCCAGCAGTAAGCAAATTATATTAAAACATTAGTTGTCCAATCTAATTCTGATAAATTGAAGCCGCATATAGAAAATGGTTTATTATAAAATAAATTGAAGTGCTTGAACTGGTTATAATGGAAACAAGTTCTGAATAAATGGGAAAGCATTATTAGATGTAGTGCACCATATTATAAAGGGTGAAAAGCAATGATTAAAATATACCTTGCAAATAATTAATCATTTGTGCACTATTCTTTATAAAATACAATAAATAAAATTATTTGAGCACTCTATTAATTGTTAATCGTGCTCAAGAAAACCGAACTATATATATCATATCCAATTTTTAAATAAGATCATACTACTACGCCTGTATTTCATATTATGATCAAATTTGGCAACTTATAAAAGTTTAAACTAAAGTAGCCGTTTAGTTTTGTTTAAAGTATGAGCACGCCATAAACCCTAAACCCACTACTACTTGAGTTCATATTTCTAAAATTCATTAAATCTATACAATATTTTTTTTTTACATTGGACGACGCTTGAATGTCGACAAAGAAGCGGTGAGAGCTCCTGCAACACAAATTACATTAAATTTACAAGATAAGTTTAAACTTTCAATTGAAAATTTCAAAAAATCAAAATACTAAAGTTTGACTTTTTTTAAGTATATCTATACACAACACTACAAGAAAAACAGTTTTTGCAACGGAAAATTTCTGTAACACCCCTCGTTTTGCCATTAATACAACGAAGCGAAATATAAAGGAAAACGGTGTGGTTCTACCGTCATACCTACCATAAGTGTCGTGCCTTACCGAACCTTACAGCAGATGCTAAGGCTAACTCTTGGATAATGAATATCCAAACATTCATTATATCATAGGGAAATCAACGATGTTGGAGTTATACCGCAATTTACGAAATATGCATAGGCATGTTGGTCTAAATATACTGTTAAATTACAAAATTAAAAAAAAAAAAGGAAAAAGAGAGTTAATTATCGAATTTTTCAGTAGTTAATTCAATCGCTAACATAAGTTTTTTAAAAGAAATAATTAAAAAATAAAATAAGATAGCGACGGAAATTTAGGTCGCTAACTAGTAGTAACCGAACATTTTCAATCTAACATAAATCATAAAAATTGAAAATAACACTCATTTGGTCCTCCTAAGTATTTTTTTGACCAACAATTGTCATATGGATCGAAGTGCTTTACTTTGGAATCATAACAAAATGAGAATGAACTAACTATGGGCTCGAATTAACGCCCGACTTTTGGGATTTAATTTTTTTTTCTTTTAATAATTTTAAATTAGTTTTAAAAATAAGTCATTTTTATATTCTATCGTACTAGGCACTAGCGGGCCTTTGAGAAGATTTCTAATTTTGGATTTGATTGGATTTAAGATGAGTTTCTAACCTTAGCGATGAATGTAATATATTTCTAATAATAAACATGAATAAATTATATGTTTACTAAACTTTAAATATATTTAATGTAATCTTTAATAAATATATAATTGTATAAAATTAATTAGTTTAACACATCTAGATTTAAAAGGGATCGAATGTTAAATCTTACAATATTCAATTCAAATCTACCGCTTTTTTTTTTGCCAAACATTGACCCTAATGTGTCGCAAAGTCGCAAAGATGTGTGAGAGCTCAGGCCACACGAATTACAAAGAGGATAAATAAGAGAAATAAGGGGTCGGGCGGGAATCAAACCCCCAACTATATGTCGAAAGTTAGGAGACATGACAACTAGGCCAAGTCCCCATTATTAATATTATCATCCGTGGGTAAAACATTATTTTCTAAAGTGTCACCATGCATGGGATTAACATTTAATGGGAGTCGTTAGGGTGCGATCATGAGTTTTGACATGATGTACTGCGGCGATTTCGCACCGTTGATTCACTTTTGAAATTAACGGTTGAGATGAAATGGAAGGGTAAAAATGTAATTATGTCATATTACTCCAAAATATATGTTCATACATTTCAGCGACAAGGTATATACTTTTCAGCGATTTTGTTGATTAATATATTGTTTTCAGCGACATGCATCTTGTTTCCAGTGCCCTTCCGTGTATTTTCAGCGATGGAGTATAGTATATTTCAGCGATGGAGTATAGTATATTTCAGCGATGGAGTATAATATGTTTCAACGATGGAGTATAGTATTTTCCAGCGATGGAGTATAGTATATTTCAGCGATGGAGTATAGTATATTTCAGCGATGGAGTATAGTATATTTCAGCGATATACATAGTGTTTTTCAGCGATGACCTTGTGTATATTTTTCAGCGACTTGACATTTAAAAAAATTTTGGACAATTTTATCCTTTTACATTTTGGACCGTTGGATCTTAACTGAACGGTTGGGATTGGTGCCTTGATGTGCTGCGGGTTTTGGTGATTGCACCGCAACCAATCCCAACATTTAATATATGCCATATAGTGTTTCATTCTCTACCCTTTTTTTTTTTTTTTTACCGCGGTAAATCCGTAATCCCGCCAATCCGGCCCTGTGATATCTCAATGTATCGCAGACTACGTACGGTATTTACTTAGGTAGTGAGGTTCATTTACCAATTTCCTTTTTCAAGGGGGAAAAAAAAGAAAAGATTATTTTAAAATACAGTAGGTGATACGGCCATATGGAAAAATATGAATCTGAACCTCCAACCGATCCTAAGGAAGTACTCCGTATTTTACTTCTTTCTTATAAATCTAACATAAATCATTTTAACATTACTCCTAACAGATTATGTATATGAATAGAAGACCCAAAGCGGCAGGAAAAAAAAAAAAAGCGTTGCTGGGTTGGTGCCATTGATGATAGCTTCAAGCAAAAGCTTTTCCTTTTAAATGTATGCGAACGTACGAAAAAAGTGTAAATCTTTCTGATGAAAAGAGAGAAGGAACTATTTAAACTTAAGGTTTAAAGAAGCAGACATCTTTGCAGCCAACACGTACTCACGTAAGAAATCTAGTTCCTATATTATACTAGTAGTAGTATTACAGGAGGGAAGTGTTTCCTATTCAATAAAGGACGGATGAGGAGTGATTCGGAGCCTCCTGTTTCGGAGCACATTGAGATTACAGATACCCCCGACCCCTCATTGCCATCCCCATCTCACAGTCTTCATCCTTTAGATGGTGCTTCCGACCCTGCTTCGACAGCATTGGCTTCGTACGGGGGACAATTCAGGCATCATTGTCGGTGTGGGGATGCTGTTTACAGCAGGACATTAGCAAAGATGAAAATATGCAAGAGGCTGTTGCAAGAGCAGAAGGTGCAAGAAAAGGCATTGGAGATTGCTAGGGGGTGACTTGGATAATTTCTATCGGATTGTGCTGCGACATTATAGAGATTTCATGAATCGTTGCGCGCAGCAGCATCACTCCCATACCGGCTTACTTGAGAACTTGAGGAGGGATATGGAGAAATTGAGATCCGTAAGACTTCTTCCATCATTGCAATCTGGTAAGGTGGAAAACTTTCAGAAGACAGTAGAAGATTGCAGCACCTCCCAGAGGCAATTTGAGGACGAAGTTATAGAATTTAGGCGCGAATTTGGAGATTTAAAAGAACATGTGGAGAAATTGTTTTCTGCTAAAGCTCCATTCCCAGTGAAAGAATTGGATTTGACAATAAATGGCAGCCAACAGTTTATTCAAAAGCAAGAGAACATAATGGAGGTTTTAAGGTCCCTTTCTCCATCTCTTACACTCTAACATCAGTATATGCTATAGTTCTAATTCCTTTGTTTGCTAAGCTGTGTCGATTTTCCATTGTTTGTGTCGTAAATGATAAGCTATTCATCTGTTGTTTGCAGGAAAGATGTACATACTGTGAAGAAGCTCGTGGAGGACTGTCTTTCTAGCAAGTTCTCATCTTCATTATGCCCTCATGATGATGCCTTTTCAGCCTTGGGGCCTACGTACGGGAGCCATGAAAGTTATCTTGCACAGATGCAGACTTGCGAACATGAAATTTCCAGCTTGCTCGATTTCTGCAGGGATAAAAAGGATGAGATGAATATGTTTGTGCACACTTATATGCAATCGTTTGCATATGTCCAGTGCACTCTCAAAAATGTGGAGTATAAGTTCCCTGTGTTTCTGGAGGCTTTAAAACATCAGGACGATAAATTTGATGGATTAGAAGAGTTGCGCGGAATTGGTCCTGCTTACCAGGCATGCCTTGCTGAAGTAGTCAGAAGAAAAGCTGCGACGAAGATCTACATTGGTAAGGCTAGAGAATTTGTTGAAAAGCTTGCAACTGAGAGGGATGCTGAAGTCAGGAGACGCGGAAAATTTTCTGCAGGCACAGAATGCTGTCATTCATCGCGACATTTTAGCATCCATGGGACTGTATGATATGCCTAATCCATGTCATGTCATTGTAAACCCTTTCGACATAAATTTACCCGAACTAGATCTGTCAGATGTCAAATGTTTTGCTTCTGAATCACTCTTGGGAAAGCGCGAGAAGGATGGGGCATTGTCAACGTCTAGTGATGGAATTGAGGCGAACCTTAATGAGAAGTATGATGAGTTGCTTGAGGAGTGGGAGTTGGTGGAGATGGATAAAGAGAAATCAAAATGGAAGGAATCTGAGTATGTTAAACACCTCCAATCGATGCTAGAGGCGAAGGAGATGCAATGCGAGATCTTATGAGAAACGGATTCAGGGACTGGAGCAAAAGTTGTGTGATCAATACATGAGAGGAAGTGAGCTTACTGGATTAGATGACACAGTGATGGATTCCACTGCTCTGCTAAACCCTCAATGGGATTTATCGATGCTGGATGTACACTCTGGCAAAGGAAGTCTTTTTGACATGGATGAGAAGGAAACAGCATTGTCTGATGATGTTAGTTTTCCAGCATACGAAACAGTGGTTGAATCAGATTTGGATAATAAGTTCGATGATAGCTTAGCGATGGGATTGCAAGAGATCCTTGCAGTGAAATCAAAAGATAGAGAAAATTTGGAGAAGGATATAAGAGGATTGAACGACGACATTTCCAAGCTCGAAAGGGAGTTTAAAATCAGTCGGAAGCTAATGGGAGATAGCTGAATTCGTCATCAACTCTTGTAGTAACTACGTTACTATTACCTCCATGTTGGGTGTAATTACTGCATAGTCACCATAGCCATGCTGCTACCCTGTCTGATGTTCATTCAACTCCTTCCTGATCTTGCTGCAAAATAGCATATAGATATGAAGGGAAGAGATATGCATATGATTCTGAATCTGTATAGTAAGCTGCTAATAATGGAATGTATTTATTTAATGAGAACTTGGCTTCCTTGTTCCCTTGTACAGAGCTTACAGAAGATTTTCGTTCAATTTCAAACTTTTTTTAAAATTTATGGTTGTGCTAATTTTGCTTGGTTCATCCATCAACTTTCAAGGGCTATTTGGAGAGTTTATCTTGATGGTTGGGGATTTTCAAGCATCCTACATTCAGAATCTCTCTCAAGTTGGTTCATGTAATGTATTAATCCAGTTACCTCAAGACTGATTTTTTTTTTTTTCCTTCCATGGGCTTCAATGAGATTTAATTTTCATAAACACAATATGATAAAATAGTTAAATAAGATGAACTATGTAGGAAGGGGGAGAACAACGCATATGTGAGGAATGTAGAGCTAGAAATGACACAATAACAAATTTTCATCTGGACAATGTTTGGATGCATAATCAAATCAATAGCATAATGAATGTTTAGGGTCGACTTGCTTCTAGAATGAAGCCCTGGCTTCAGCCAGAAAGAATAAGCAACTTGCTTCTACAATAAAGCCCTAGCTTCAGCCAGAAAGAATAAGTACGGGTCGCTAGCTCCGAACCATTTATGGTATCAAATACACTGTCAGTCTATTCTGGAAAAAATAAATGAGTTTGCATCTACCAGCATGCTACTCCCATCGGATTCTTCACAAAACTTAATTTCAGAATCCATTTAGTCTCAAACTGAGGATTCCCAACAGCTTTAGATATATCAATTGATAGGGCTGAAGAAATTTGGTTATTTACCTTTCTTTTCATCATCTTCTGCAATACCAAACAGCTTTGGGAATTTAGGAAGAGAAGCAATGCGCGGAAGATGGAGAAGCAGGTCGCTGAATGAATCTTTTCTCGACATGGAAGGTGGCTGCTTACATTCCTGTCTATCCTTGAAATTCCCTTCGGGTGCTTGAGTGAAGCTACTAGCCTGGTCATGTCCAATGTCCTCTGCGAAGTCAAGCCAGATACTCTTCCCATGGTTGGAGGGGAACAGTTCAAAAATGCTGTCATCGTTAACTTGGGCACTAGAAGATATTGCAGGCTCATGGAGAATGCTGCAGAGAGAATTCACCTTTTTCATCAGTGACCTCTCGTCTGTTGCAAACGGAGTGTCACTGAGCAAAACTTGGGAGATGCTTTCCAACATGACCTCGCATTCTTCTGCCTTCTCTGAGGGTAAGCTTCCAGAATTCTTTTGCGCTGACAGACAGCTTTCAAGGTGGTTCACAAAATCATTCATCGACATGGAGGGGCGTAGACCAGGCACCTCTGATGATTGTGCACTGTTTTCTTCCCCAGAATTCTGCTCATCATTTGCTTTGCTGCTTTCAATTGCTTGAGTATCCATCACTGTGGCATTAAAAGAAACTTATTTAAATCACAAGCTCAGAGTTTATATCAAGACGCCAGAAGCGAGACCAACATTCTCATGTTCCAGAAACTGCTAACTCATTAAATCACTGGGCTCAGACTAATTACAATTAAACACTATAAAAAAGAAAGGGAAAAATCAGAAGAATACCTAAACAAGGTAATGATGATTCTTTAGATACATGTTCAGATGGCAAAGGACTTTGTCCAGATTTGGAAGACAATACTTGAGTACCTTCTGATGAGGCTGTGTCCTGGCACACAGAAAGGGGGGATCCTTTAGCAGATGACATCTGGCAGGACTTTTCACCTTTAGATACTTCTGAATTTTCAGGAACGGAAGCTTGGGATTCCAGGTTTGGCGAGTTCATGACTAATTCAGGCTGTAAGCTCAAATGATAAAGGCGTATGTCACACTGGAGAAGCTTTTCATAATGCTTGTTTAGGACACCGGGCAGACATTCTATATAGTGTTTCCTGCTCAAAACAAAAATTTGCCAATCAGGTTGATGATCAGTACCGATGATGTCTCTCCGCTTTGCATCCAAGAATAAATTACAAATCTGCATTTACTGTTTCCAAGACAATGTAACCATAGACTTACACTCATATTCATTCGATATAAAAATCTTTGTGAAGATGCAGCATTTGTTTTCATAACTCGCCAAGGAGGCAAGAAAAAAGGGAAGAAAGCTTTATGCACAGATATCAAGGCTTCCCAAAGTTTTCATTGTTGCAATGAGAAATTGAGAATGAAAATGTTAGAGAAATCTTCAAGGGCTTACAAATTTACACTAGCCTGCCCATCAGTAAAGTCAGAGCCTGCCTGCCAGAGAGTGTGTTTTCTGGGCTGTGGGTTGGTCTCTCGGAAAAAAACGGGTTTTCTAGACAGCTGGAGCACACAAAATATAAATAAAAAAGTTTGGAATAATGAATAATCAAGGTTCGCCTTTTGCCTTGGTTGTGCAGGTATTCCTATGATGCAAAAAACTGAAAAAATGTTTACCAGTATGGTTAAGCTGCCAGGCGCATTGTCAGGAAGATCAGCTTTCAGAGCTGTAATATCAGACCACTGAATTTCTATTTTGCTCTTGAGACCACCTTCAAGAACTTCCCAGACAATTTTATGCTTCGCAAAATAACACTTAGCAACCAGATCACCTTCGTATTGCGACACATACTACAGTAGAAGACATGTCAGAAATAGGCATGGCATTTAACATGTGTACATTCTGCAAAGAGCCTCCAGATGTAACGTATAATGATGTCTGTTATCCATCTTTTTGTTTCTTTAAATTTCAATAATCAAGTAGCATAAGTTCAAATAAGCCAATTTTGTTGCTCAGTTTAGCATATGTACACTAGAATGACAAAATACAAAAAAGTATAGACCCTCAAAGTTAAGCCCATTAATTTTATTATAACTTACATGACACATCCATGTAATTTTAAATGTCTACATCCAATTAAAAGAACAGATCAATAACTAACATGCTATTTCCGATCTCTATTAGGATGAAGTTTTTTTTATAGGAAAAAGGTCCAGGAAAGTTTTGAGGAATAACACAATTGAAGAGTAGAATAATATTGAATTTAATTGATAAAATCTTCGTATTGCCACAAATTTGATATAAAGAGCATAAAGCCACTTCTTTCTAAATCTAGAAAAAATGATCAAAGCTGCATAAGACAGCAATCACTTTTCTCTCCTGCTTCCCTGTACAAACTTCCAGCACATTTTCCAGAAGAAAATAATGATTATCCACAAATATGTAGTTCAGGGATGTAAACAAGTGTCAGATGAAAACGCAAACCACAGAAAGACCTCTTTCCGTTAAATTGTGCTCAGATTATTCACACGGAACTAGAAAGCACTAAATAAGCACACTAATTGAACAATATTATGCAAGAAAAAAGGTTTTCAAAAACTACCTCCCAGGTGCCAATTCTTAATATGGAAGCTGGGAAATTTGAGGCCTTCAATTTGTCATTAGCATTTGAAGCAGCATTAGCCTTTCCATCTTTCTTTCTCCCAGAATCAGAAACTTCACAAGAAGATACTGGAGCAGAAGCACTGTTTCCATGAGAGAGCCTCATCTGGATCAAGTCCAATAGTGATGGGCTTTTCCTCAGCTTCAATCCCAAAGGACTTGGCTCATCAAGTGGGTTGTACATGGGAGGTGGGATTGCGCCCCCGATGTTGCCAGAGTTCAACTGTTCAACAAAAAAAAAAAAAAAAAAACCAACTATTAAAATATCAATTTCCACAAACAAGCAACGTAGAAAGCAAAATACAACAGATGAACAGAAATTACCATTTCAAACAAATCATATGCACAAGCAAGGTAGAGAAAGTACAAAAAGGAACACAAGTATGCTCTCAGAAAAATCCATATGATCTAAGCTTTCGAAACCTCCCAGAAATCATTCATGACCAAACAAGCAGAATAGCAGATAAAAACAAGAGATCAAGAAAGCTTAACATTACACCCAAATGAATTATATAAAACATTATCTCGCCAATTGAGCAGTCTCAAAGTGAAGAAAAATAATGATAGGGAGGATTAATGAATCAACTACGTCGGTTATACACACATGTTTGCTTTCCTGTGCTGATCTTATGCATATATCTATATAATACTTGGAATATCCTGATCCCAAAAACCAACCAAGGGCATATAAATCCTACATTAATTGAACATTTACAATTGTGGAGCAAAATCACAACAATCCACCACACTACACAACCCCAATGTCCACGTGGCCTGGCGTTGCGCTGGATCCTAACTCAGAGCCAGGCACATGCGACAATACCAGTATCACGATCCTTGTTGTTTTGTGCCACCTATACACTAACACGGGAATGCTGGTGTCACCACCATTACTGCACAACTGTAACTAGTTAGTAGAGGATGACACTTTATGCCAATTGTCACACCAAAATCAATTAAAGGAGGCATTTGACCTTTGATTAATCAATGATAGTGCTAGGAATCCCCTTCAGTGGCTTTCCACACTCATTCTAAGTTAATCATTATTCACATTTCCCCTCGAAATTTCCCAAAGCTACCAATCTGAGGTGAGCAAGATCAATAGGTTAATCACCTAGTTAAGTATTTTACCAATGTGGTTAAGGATTATTATAACAAATCACATCAACATCCAGTGACCGACATTCATTAAATTGAT
Source organism: Hygrophila difformis (assembly GCA_030278955.1). Taxonomy (NCBI): domain Eukaryota; kingdom Viridiplantae; phylum Streptophyta; class Magnoliopsida; order Lamiales; family Acanthaceae; genus Hygrophila; species Hygrophila difformis. Next base: position 2,994,427 of record JAOANR010000010.1, read on the forward strand.
AGATCCTATCAAATGAGAACCATCAGTTCCCGCCTACCCTTGTCCCTCATTATCATAGCATAACCAACAAAAGCAAAACGAAGAAAAAAACCTCCAATACATGGAATATAACTTCAATGCAGTTCCTTCGTCATCCAGTCAGATTTTTTTAAAAAAAAATTAAAAACTAAAAATTCCACGAATTCAACATCTCAAACCCCAGACTCAACAATGCCACAACTAAAAATAATCAAACGTTTCAAAACATGTTCTTGGGAATTCTTTTTCCCCACAGAAACCTGATTAAGAGGAACCGCTTCCGTTCGCGATCGTTTCGAAAGTGACGCATACTCTTCCTCTGCAAAATCCTCAACAATCTCGGATTGCAAAGACCCCATCAGCTGAACCATCGATCAATTCAGAAAAACCCCTCCAAAAATTCGAATAAAAATTGAAATTCCAAACCTCAACCGAAAATTCGGAATTTCAATTTTCGGAATTGGATAAAATGGCAACGAGCAACAAAGCAACAACGAGATTCCTCAAGGATTTTCTCCCCCAAAATTTTTGCGTGGGTTGTCTGTCCCCTTGGGAGAATCAGAGGAGAAAGAAAGCGGAAGAATGATTCACTGCTGACAAAATGGAATTAGACCAAGATTTATGAAAGACATGCCCTTAATACGGATTCGAGCAACTCCTGAATGACCATATTGCCCTTAATAAAAATTCCTAGTCATCATAAGGAAATCATTGCACTTGATGCACTGCTGACGTGGAAATATTTACTACGGAATGAAATACTCCCTCCGTTCTCTAAAAAAAATTGTAACGGTTGTGTTTTCATGCAATTCAATGCATATATTTAACACATAATATTTCAAATTGTATAAAAATAAAAATTATAAAAATTTGATATTCTAAAACTATGCAATTAGACGAATCCAACAAGATCTCACTTGAGTATATTTTATCTTATATAGCTGTGTTAAAAAATTGAATCAAACTTACTCAATGAATAGTATTAACTATTCACATGTTTCAATTATAAGAAAACGGAGGAAGTAATTAATTACTGCAGTTATTTTTTGTTTCATTTCAAGATGCTGAATTTTTTTCCTTACCATGCATGTTAAAAAATAAAAATACAGAGAAAAAAAAGGGAAAAAAAAAAGGAAAAGCAAAAGAGTCATTGTGTTGATTTTCAATTCTGAAATATCTCAGGAATATTCAGCATATTGTAATAGTAAAAATATAATGAATTCTACATACTACTTTTTAATTTATGTAATATTTACCAATTGGATTTGCTGTGCGATGATAGAGCTTTTTCATTTTTTAACCAAATCTTGAAAGAATTTACCCCATAGGCTCACATTCCCTCGATCTTATGCCAAATGAAATGGGATACAAAATGTAAAAGGTAAAATAAAAAATAAAAATAATAATAAAAAAAGGTTTTATGTCATTTGGAAATGGACAGGTTTATACTCCCTCCGTTTTTTAAAAGTTACGTTTTGACTTTTTTTTGTTATAGTTATAGAAGACAAAATATAGCCAAGTGAGATCTTGTTGGATTCGTCTCATCTTCTAGTTTTTAAATATCAAATTTTTAGAATTTTTACTTGTACCGAATTTGAGTTATTAATCGTTGAAAATGTGCATTGGTATACGTCCAAATAAGAAGTGTAACCTTAAAAAAAATGAAGGATAAATTTTAAGTTTATATAGCCCTATTTTAATTCAATATTATTGGCATTGAAGGGAAAAACAATAACTTCGTCCAAAAATATTGAAACCATTGATATTTTATTGTTACATGGAGTGTGTAGATTGTAAGTTTGTGCATGAAGTATATGTATTGGTTTAATTTTAAAGCACAATTTTATAAATTCAAGAATATTCTGGCATATTGGCAAAAATTAGGATGAATGAAGCTAAAAACATATCAAATGATAATAATGAAGAGATGCAACCTTAGCTTGACCAATCAATTAATCATGTCAAAAATTGATATTATCTCTTGGAAATCGTTTGGGTGCTGGCACATTCAAAAGTGATGGGTATGTGTATATATATGAAATGATGTGTGAACATAAAAAAATGATGGATGGAGGTTATGAACAAAAAACTAATAAAAAACAAACTACCGTCTATACATCACTTTATAAGGCTTATACATCACTTTACAAATGGCTACACATCATTTTAGCGTTGCCTGCACCTGCTGGCAATTGTTATGCAATTACAGAAACCGGATTGTTATCTCTTTATTGTGGATTCTTTAATTATTCGGACCATTTTTATAAGGATGTCTAAAAGTTTGAAAGCTTGTACAGTTGTATGGATTGCATAAATATGGGACCGGAAAATAATAAAGTTAAATTGCAAAGAATAAATAAATAAATGAAAGACAAATCTAAAGGACAAAAAATGAAAATATGCGATTATATTCCTAAAATAATACTAGAAAAAAATACTTATTAAGCAAACCATTATATGAAAATTCTATTATGTCTTAAAAAATTAATAGGAGTATATTTCTTCTATATTAATGAGGTAAAAAGAAATAAATGTACAAGTAGTCGATTCCTTCGGTTCCGACGCTTATGCGTTCTTGTTATCAAAAAAAGTATTCCTTCGGTTCCAATAAATTTATTTTATTTGACTTTTGCACGTAACTCGACAATTTTTCTTTAAATATATAAAGTACAAGTAAATTAAACTAAAATTAAATAATAGTAAACAATATTAATACTCCATGTTCAGGGTGTGGATAACGCATGGTCCAGAACTCCACATTCTTCTACCAATAAAATTTGCTAAAAGCAAAAAAAGGAAATAAAAAAGAAAAGGCTTTTTTGCAAGGGACATGTTGTAATTTATCAGCTCACGGGTTTTTAGACACGTGCAGCAGCTCGTGTCCTAAATCCTAATCAGAAACCACATAATCATGGATTTGTCCGTCAACCTCGGCCGATTATTATGTAAGAAAAACTAAATTGTGTGCTCCCTCGTCTCCGTGTTAAGGAAATTTTGTAAAAAGAAATTTTCTAATGACTAATGAGTGCCCTTAGCTCGAAATACAGCTTGCTATAAAATCATTCTCTCTCATATATATATATATATATATATATATATATATATATATTTCGCTACTAGTATATACTTCCTCCGTCTCATTTAGATTGTCACGTTTGACTTTTTGGCACTATTAACTGTTTAAGTTTGATTCGTATTTTTATCATATTTATGTAAGAAAAACATAGTCAAGTGAGATCTTGTTAGATTCGTCTAATCTTGTAGTTTTAGAATATCAAACTTTTATAATTTTTTATTATACACAATTTAAGTTATTAACCGGCAAAATTAGGGCATGTTTGTTTTGGCTTGTGAAAAAAGGAAAAGTCAGTAGAAGAAGGAGAATGAGGGAAAATGAGAATTCAAAAGCAAAAGCAGTTTAAATAATTGTTTTGGATGGATATTATTAAAGTTGTTTTTCAACGTAAACATGTTTGGATGAATTGTACGTAGAAGGACTTTTGATATATTAAAATTAATAAAATGGACATAAATATTATAAGAATATTTCTAATTAATTTTATTTCCTTTTTAAATAGGGTTATTTTTGTATTTTTATTACTAAATGATTTCTCTTTTTTAAAAAAAGTAACCTCTACCTACTTTGAAAAAAAATAGAATTTTAACTTTTACTTCTTCTTTTATTTTAAAAAAAGTCGAAACAAACAGTTAAAAAAATTCAAAAAGAATGGAGAAAACTTAAGAACGGTTCTTAAACTCTCGTCATAAAGCCAGAGGAATACATATATTTTGATTGGTATGTGAGCCGTTGGCTTTGTCATGCTGGCAGTTGGTTTTGGGCGCCAAATACATGTTGAATGATATACTGTACTTTTTTTTTTTCCCATCCGCTTTGGGTATACAATCTCTAAATTTAATGGGTTAAATTTTATTTTTTTTTTCACATAAATTGTCTGTTTAAATACTTAATTTTGTGTTAATACGATTGACTAATTATTGCAATGACTGTACTGGCTATTTCTGTATTGCCACCCTTATTCTTAATTTCAATTTAGCTTTCTTCAATATTTTTTTGTACAGTGGCCACTATATTCTTAATTCTAATTTAATTTGAACAATTTTCTGTCACATCCTCGCTAGGCTCTTCTGCGAAAAAAAAAAAATAAAAAATTCTGTCACACCACTATTTTATTTTATTTTTTTGAATTTTGCCATTGGGCTTTTTCCTTCAGTGGAGAAGAATAGAAAAAAGGAACAGAGAGTTGATGCAAGGTCATGGTTCTAACTGAGACACGTGTCAAAAGAAAAGCCGCTGGATGGATGGATGAAGGGAAAATTGAAAAAGAAATGAAGCGGAACAGTGGGCCAAAATGAGCTAAAAATAGCCCAAACCGTACATAATGGGCCGATCCATGTCTGATTAATTTGGTCATATGTAACCTGGAGTAACGAAGCCACCCCCCCTTTGTACCGTGTTAGAATGCTTCCACATGTCGTCGTCTGTCGACAAATCTCAGCCGCCCATCCAAACCAAGATTCAAGATATTATCATCACATTATTCGGAAATCGGAATCCACACATATTTGTTAGCAATGGGGGTTTTACTCAAAGGGGATGTTTGGCAGCAGATAGCAGATTTGAAGAGAGAATTGTGAGAGATATGGCTATTCAATATGCTATATGCTGCTAAATCCGCTAACAACCAAACACACTCAAAGACTAATAGATATTGAAGTTAAGACGAGTCCGCGCCCAGATGAGCTTATCCAATGTCAAGAAGAAGGGAAATAAATAAAACCGGTATGTATCAGATTAATTGCGTATATTATTAATCCATTAAGATAGCATTAGTTAAACCTGTAACTGCATATTATTGTAGTAATATGGAAGGTTGTAACCGTTTACATGTAACTTTAATTCCCTTTAGAATAAATTTTGGTCTTTAGCAGAGGAGAAAGGGATCACAGACGATAACAGAGACACGCAATCTTAATCTCTGTAAGCTCGATACAATTTTATTCAGACATGCATACTTGCATACTGAATCTCTGCAACCTCAATCTATTTTTGTTAAAGTAAGCGTTGAGGGGTTGTTTGGACAAAACAAGACGGAACAACCAAAGCCATGTCGCAAAATGAATGCAGCAGCAGCTTCAGTGTTTGAAATGGACATTAGAGTAAAGCACACACATATGTATTAATGGATCTCAAGTGGCTTAAATATATAAAACAAAAGATTGTACTATGCTATCATATAGCTTTGTATCGACTAAGTTCATGAGTTGGAGATAAACGGACTCGAACCGCTTACAATAGACAAGTGTAGAACGTAACTTGGACGAAATAACCTCTATAAACTTTATTAGATTTTTATGAACTTTAAAAAGTCGGTGGATTTAGAAAGTCTATAGACTTCACGTAGAGTTGGCTGATTTATATAGAGTTTATGAAGAGTCTGGCTGATTTTAGAGAGATTTCGTGTAGTTATAATTTTAAGAGAATCCGTTAAAATCTATAGAGAATTAAAATCCATAGGGTGTTTGAATACATCTAAATTTTTAAAGACTTTTTAAAATCTGTGTTGAATACCTCTATATTTTTAAAGACTTTTTGAAATCTATATTGAATACATCTAGATTTTTAAAGACATTTTAAAATCTATAATGAATACACCCCAACTATAAAATTCCAAAAAACTCCTATAGAGTCTCAATCCAATACACACCCTTAGTTAAAAACAGAAAAAACTACTATTGATATTGATATTTGCATCATAATGGCAACACAGTTATTTTTACAAGACATTCATTTTTACCACTAATTCTTTTAATTATAACAATAATTTAAAAAATAAAAAGAATAAAAAAGGCTCTCAAAACCTATACTATATAAATAAAAATATTTGACGATTCATATCATAGAGCATACTAGTCTAATCATACCATATACTACTATATACTCCCTCCGTCCCACTCCAAGTGTCTTGTTATTGTTGGACACGGGAATTAAGGTAGAGTTGATTTGTGAGTATATGGTGGGGTCCACATAGTTGTTGGTGGGGAAAATTATTTCTATTTATAGAAAGAAGACATTTGTAATGGGACATCTAAAAATAGTAAGTAGGACATTTGGAATGGGACGGAGGGAGTAGTACTTTTTTTTAAAGAGAAATAAAATAGAAAGAAATATAAGTAAAATAGAAAGAATAGTAAAACAAAACTGAGCACACGGCACAGCACAAGCTTCTATCTGTAAAGAAAGACGTGGCTAAAACATAAGCGCTCAAAATCTATCATTTTATCCAAATTTTAAGCACCAAAATCTTATCTCCCTCTAAACTTATCATCCCCTTTTGTTCTCTTTCCTTCACTAATAACAAATAAATGTCAAAATGCATTTATGACCAATTTTAACATGTTCTATCTTCCACACACAACCTTCTTGATCTTGTACTTCAATTTCACCAAAATGGACCTCACAATTTTGATTCCCCACATCCTAACAGATCAAACAGTCCCCTAGGTATTTTTTTTACCATTGTAATATTGATTTAGAGTATCTGATTACATTTTGTATATATAGCTTTATTACATGAAGCATTTCTGTGTCATTACATACTTCCTCCGTTTTTAAAAGATTGCTACATTTGCAACTGTAACACTGTTCAGACAAACACTTCACTTAAAGTTTTATTATAGTTATACAAGTTAAAATATAGTCAAGTGTGATCTTGTTACATTCGTCTCGCATTGTAGTTTTTAGATATCGAACTTTTAGAAATTTTACTTATACCGAACTTGAGTTATTAATTATTTAAAATGTGTATTGGACTGCGTACTGGATGAATACGTAGCAAATATTAAAAAACAGAGGAAGTATATGGTTATTGCACAAGTATTGTAGCTAAACATAGCAAATTGTACTGTGTATTCGACCTTGAATGGGGACAATATCTCTTATCATTAATATATACTACTATTATTATTAATTCTTTTTTTTTTAAAAAAAAAACAAAGAGAAAACAGAAAAGTCCAAATCCAAAAATAAAGAATATACTACATACTAGTATACGTTAGTACATGTATGAAAGAATTCTCCTTTCTCAAAGATTGACAGAAGAAAAAGCAATGAGAGGCCACAATTTGTCAGCCCATAATTCTCACTTCAGTCCACACATACATATATTTATTCTTTAAATTTTAAAATAAAATAACAGTATAAATACTAGAACAAATAACAATGAAAGGGTTTTGTGGGATTTGTGGGTTACCTTATCCTATCCATTTGCTCATTTTTCTGTATTCTTTCATTTCATTCTCTTCTCAAATATTCATTCACAAGTGAATTTTGCAAAAAACCTCTCCCTTTCTCACCTCACCCTCTATTAATGCCCTTTTTCTTCTTTTTTTCTTCTGCTCCAATATTTCTCAACCCTCACTATATCTTCATGCTTCTGTGTTCCCATCCTTAACATATATACATATATTTTTTTGTGTGTGTGTATATATATATATATAAAACTTTTATATGCTTCAATACTTCACTTATTGAATAAATAATGTTCAATTTTCAGTAGTCTTTGCCTCTTGAACTCCCAAGTCCCTGCAGGCAATCCATTCCTTTATACAGCACTATTTTTTATTTTTTTTTCTATGAATAAACAAATTAAATACTTGAATCCACATTTCTGCCAGCTTTCTTCAAGTAATTGCTGTACAGCAATTTGAATTGATTATATTCTTCATATTATATATATTAATCCTGAAAATGGCTCCCAAAAATGGAAAGAGCAAACCACACAAAGCCAAAGGGGAGAAGAAGAAGAAGGAAGAGAAAGGTTTTGTTATATGTGTCTGTATACAAATATATATATTTATGCATTTGTTATATTGTTTTCTTTCACATTTTCTTTAAATTCAATCTTCTCTACAACCCTTTCATGTTTCTTTTTCTTTCAAATTTTAATAATGATGTCTTGAGTAAATAAGTCATTTTTCCTCTTTGGAAATTCTTTATTACAGTATTGCCTACTGTAGTAGAAATAACAGTAGAAACGCCCGAGGATTCACAAGTGACACTCAAGGTAATAATGTATTTCTTATTAATTAATTGTTAGTTCAATACTGCAATGTCTTCACTTTTTTTTTTACTTAGTTTATTGATTTTTCATCTAATTAAAAATCACACTGTTATATCTTATACTGTTGTTTAAAAGAGGCGACTAGAAGTATAGAACTGCATTGCCGGATTATTAATTATTGTAAACAATACTAGGTTTAAATTTAAAATGTTATTTAAGTCGCTAAAGTTTTGTGCTATTAATTAATTCAGATTTTTATTAGTTAAAAGTACTCTCAGTTATGCTAATTATATTGGTGATTTGTATTCAGGGAATATCAACGGACAAAATCTTGGACGTGAGAAAGCTTCTGGCCGTCCATGTTGACACGTGTCATTTGACCAACTACTCTTTGTCCCAAGAGGTAGCCAACTCTCTATTTTTGTTTAAAATCTTTTAGTTCTAAATGAGTTTATTCGCTAAACAAAATTTGTAATTGTTTTAAAATATAGTAGGAGTACTATAGTTTTAGTAACTACTATAAAAGTATAAATGACAATTTTTCTTATAGTAGTACTTCCTCTGTTCTTTTTTAAAATGCATCATTCTTGCGTTTCACGCCGTTCAAAATATATTTTTAAAAGGTTAATAACTCAAATTTTACATAAATTAAAATTATAAAAATTTGATATTGTAAAACTACGTGATTAGACGAATCTAACAAGATCTCACTTGACTATGTTTTTTCTTATATAACTATGTTAAAAAAATTAAACAAAGTTACTCAATGAATAGTTACTCATTTGAGAACGGAGGTAGTAATTTATTAACTACAGTATTTTTTTAATATAAATTGCATTATTAAAAATGAATGTGTACTTTGAAAAATTGAAAAATAAAATAATACTACATGTGTGTGAAACTAAACACGTTGTTGCATACTTGCATTATATGATCTTGACAAAAAAAAAATCATTGAATAATTTTTTTATCAATGAAGAAAATATTTAGATGGGAGAATCTTTAAAAGAATTTAATTTAATGGGGATGCTAAAGAATAAATAATCTTTTAATGATTATTTATTTTTTCAGGTTAAAGGTACACGTTTGAAGGATTCCGTGGAAATTATTTCTTTGAAGCCTTGTCACCTCACCATTGTTGAAGGTGTGATATAAATTGTTTAAAAATGTTATGTTTTTTGGGGGGAGGGAATTAGAATTTATTAGAAAAACGGGGTGAAATTGAAAATATACAAATTACTGCAGAGGAGTACACGGAAGATGAAGCGGTGGCGCATATCCGACGGTTGCTGGACATTGCCGCGTGCACGACCTCATTCGGTGGCTCGTCTTCTCCCAAACCGGGCATCCGAACCGGAAACAAGGAAACCGGTTTATCGGAAAAGGAGCCCGCTTCAGAGAATGCAGTTTCGGATTCCGCCCCGAAGCCCACAATCACGGATGGGAAAGCCACCACTTCGCCCAAGGGGAAGCCGGAGGCGGCCGCCGGCGTGGTGGACGCCTCGGATAAAGGGGAAGCGGCGGTGACTATGATGTGTCCCCCGCCGAGGCTCGGGCAATTTTACGATTTCTTCGCGTTCGCGCACCTCACTCCGCCCTTTCAATGTGAGTTCTTTAATCCTTAAGGTTTTCGAGTTCGTTGCATCAAGTTTTCAAATTTTTTTGGTTAATTCCATGTTATACGCGTATGTATATATTTCAGACATTAGAAGATCAACACGGCCTTTTCTTGAGGATAAAACAGACGAGGATTTATTTCAAATTGATGTTAGTGTCTGAATCCCCTTGGGTTTTGGTTTCTTTCGCTTTGTTCAAGTTCCGTGTGATAACTATGCAAATGGCATTGGTATGAATAGGATTTCCTTGAATTCAGGTACGGATCTGCAGCGGGAAGCCAACAACAGTGGTTGCCTCTCGGAAAGGTTTCTATCCCGCCGGAAAGCGTAATCTTTTGAATCACTCATTAGTTGGCCTACTGAAGCAGATCAGCAGAATTTTTGATTCTGTAAGAGAAGCCTGATTTTGTTGTTGCTCTCTTATTTGTTTGCTTTTGCCGTCCTTTTCAATCACTACATGATCATGCTAATCCGGAGACCCATCAGAGAATCACCTAAAAAAATGGATAGAGAGAAGGGGGGCCGAGTGGGATGGGGGAGGAATGGCGAGGGTTAAAAATATCAGTAATTTTTTTCCCCATATAAAACAGCTATATAGAAAATTGTATTTTAAAAAGAATATTTGAGTTGATTAAAATTTGATTCAAGTACTAAAATTTAAACTCAACATGGTATTTGTCCTAAATATAGACGTGTTTTTTCGAGTTGAACTCGAACGGTCCAACCTACTATTTCATAATTGCTTGATTAGATTAGTGTCCTATATGGATTATCACAGACTAGAGTCCTATATGGATTATCACAGACTAGAGTCCTATATGGATTATCAACAAGTCTGTGAACCTTGACATTTTTCGACTTGGAGATGGATTAAACCCAGGATACATGCGTCCATTACTACACTCCACTAGTAAATGCCTGTACGTTTCTAGACACTCTTATTTGTTGAATGCTGGTGTCTAATTATGATGCTTGTAATCTCAGTGCTTTCTTATAGAGTTTTACAGTCTTGATGTTTATGATGCATTTTGTAGGCATACAAGGCTCTCATGAAAGCTTTCACCGAGCATAATAAAGTGAGTACATTACTGCTTTTAATTTAGAATGGATAATTGAATAGATTAATGATAGTATCTAATATTTATGTTCTCTGTTCTCATAGTTTGGGAATCTTCCATATGGCTTCCGAGCAAACACTTGGCTAGTGCCCCCTGTTGTAGCTGAGAACCCATCAGTCTTCCCTCCGCTTCCCGTTGAGGATGAGAGTTGGGGAGGAAATGGAGGTGGGCAAGGAAGAGGTGGGAAGCATGACCACAGACCCTGGGCTAAAGAGTTCTCTATTTTGGCTGCAATGCCGTGTAAAACAGCAGAAGAGAGGCAACTGCGAGATAGGAAAGCTTTTCTACTGCACAGCCTATTTGTCGATGTATCAGTATTTAAAGCAGTTGATGCAATAAAGCTTCTGATAGAGAAGAATCATCAAGCTGCAAACAATTTTGATTCATTAACTCTACATGAAGAAATAGTTGGAGATCTACATATTAGGGTCATGAAAGACATGCCCGATGCAAGCACAAAGTTGGATAGCAAAAATGATGGGAGCCTGGTTCTTGGAATTTCGCATGAAGAACTAACTAAGAGAAACTTGCTTAAAGGCATCACTGCGGATGAGAGTGCAACTGTGCATGTTCGTCTAGTAACTTTTTAATACTTTTGTTTTGTTTACTAGCTTTGAGAAATAATTAATTCATTGTGATGGCATTATGTTTTCTACAGGATACACCTACTTTGGGTGTTGTGGTTGTTAGACACTATGGGTACACGGCAGTTGTGAAAGTTTCAGCTGAGGTAAATTGGGAAGGTAATTCCATTCCTCAAGACATTAACATTGAAGATCACCCTGAGGGAGGGGCACATGCCTTGAACATCAATAGGTTTGTGTATTGATGTACTTATCAATAGCGCTTCACTAACTTAGAGAAACAAATCATGCCATTCGTATTTTAGGTTTGTGATGATGCTATCATGTGCTTAATTGTTCTTGGAATGATTAATGACTTAGTTCTTTGATCTGTCCTTCCAGCTTGAGAATGCTACTACATAAATCAACCATACCTCAGTCATCCAGCCCGGTTCAAAGACACCGGAATACAGATGTAGAAGAATCATGTACCACTCGACCTTTGGTAAGGCAGGTTCTGAGCAAAAGTTTACAGCAGTTGCAGGCTGACGAATCCAAATCAACAAAGTTGATAAGATGGGAGCTTGGTGCCTGTTGGGTACAACACCTGCAAAATCAGGCTTCTGGGAAAAATGAGTCCAAAAAGAACGATGAAGTAAAAGTGGAGCCCGCTGTGAAGGGTCTTGGAAAGCATGGACTTCTAAAGGATTTTAGAAGGAAGACAGATAATTTAAACAATAAAACCGATCAAAACAAGGAATTGCCAGCTAGTAACAGTTCTGACGCAAAGAAAGATCTTGAAAAAGACAAGGAAACAGAAATGATGTGGAAAAAGGTTCTTCCGGAAACATCATATTTGCGCCTTAGAGAATCAGAAACTGGTCTTCATCTTAAGGTCCTCTTGCTGCTCTTTTAAGGAACTTTATATTTGCTTCAATGCCTTATTGTTCTAGATCTGTCTGCCAATTCTTGTAGAGTTGATTTGAGTTAAAGTTTGATGTATGGTATGGTTAATAAATGTTTATGTGGAAATTGAATAACTAAAATATTTCCATGGCCATCTTGACTTTTGTGTTTGTTCTATTTGTATTTGTAGTCACCTGATGAGTTGATTGAGATGGCGCACAAATACTATGATGACATAGCACTTCCGAAACTAGTAAGTGAATTGTGCACGAAATATCTGGCTAATCATTGTGGTCTTCTGCGGTGATGATACATTAGTTTTCTAATTTTTTTGCAGGTTGCTGATTTTGGGTCACTTGAACTTTCACCAGTTGATGGAAGGACACTGACCGATTTCATGCACACAAGGGGTTTGCAAATGCGTTCGTTGGGCCATGTGGTAATTTCCATCTGCATTTTATTGGATATTTGCTTTTGTTTTTCTCATTTTGCCTTTTTGTCAGGTTGGCATATATATGTTGTTACTAAAGATAGATAACACACCTTCAAACTTATTTTCCTTTGGTTCATCTTTTGTCCTTACCAGGTTGAACTTGCTGACAAGCTGCCTCATGTTCAATCCCTTTGCATTCAAGAAATGGTTGTTCGAGCTTACAAACATATCCTACAGGCTGTTATAGCAGCTGTTGATGATATTGCCAACATGGCTCCCTCAATTGCTTCTTGTTTGAACGTGCTGCTGGGATCACCACAAATGGAAAATACTGACACAGATGCCAGTAGTGACGACGAATTAAAATGGAAGTGGGTTGAGACATTCCTATCAAAGAGGTTTCATTGGCAGTGGAAAGATGAAGTACGCCATCAGATTAGAAAGTTTGCTATACTTCGTGGGCTATGTCACAAGGTAGGCTAATACATGAATTTCAGTGAGTTAAATGGTGTGAACTGGTGGTTAATGTGGTTTACTTGAATTCTGTATTCAGGTTGGACTTGAACTAGTTCCAAGGGACTATGACATGGATTCTCCATTCCCTTTCAGGAAATCCGACATTATCAGCTTGGTTCCTGTTTACAAGGTGCGCTGCTGCTATTGATCAATTCAGATATAAGAGATGTGACTTGGGGAATTTTCCAAGTTGTTCTGATTGTATTTAATTATTTACTTTCCATGCAGCATGCTGCTTGTTCATCTGCTGATGGACGTACACTCCTGGAATCTTCCAAGACTTCCTTGGATAAGGGCAAGTTGGAGGATGCTGTTAATTATGGAACTAAGGTATACAATTTCTCTGATTGGTTGTCCATAGGTGGCATTGAAATAATAACCAGGTGTTTGATGAACTTTGTTTTCACTTTTGTAGGCACTCTCCAAACTAATCTCAGTGTGCGGCCCTTACCATCGAATGACAGCGGGGGCATACAGTCTATTGGCCGTGGTACTGTACCACACTGGGGATTTCAATCAGGTAGGACGATATAATGCAAGTAATCTGAAATTCTGCTTTACTGAGTTATAGATTTTGACTGTACTTTGAGAATGAGAAATAAACTATGTACAAAGAGTCAAGGATAGTATCTACTTCTTCAAATACATTTTGTTGTTCTAATTTGAACTTGCATTCATGATTCTACATATAACTAATTAATTGGTACACTACTCTTGGGAGATGCCTTACTATTAACGTCATCCTTTTTGTTGTAATTTTAATGCAAGCAGGCGACCATATACCAGCAAAAAGCTTTAGATATCAATGAACGAGAGCTTGGCCTAGATCATCCCGACACAATGAAAAGCTATGGAGATTTAGCTGTATTCTACTACAGACTTCAGCATACTGAGCTGGCTTTGAAGTACGTTTTAGATCTACTGACTTACTGGTCTTTCTCAACATGCCAAATGTGTGAAGTGTTTAAATGTTCACTATAGTAAATAGTTTAGTGAATATTTTTAATAACTTAATAATTATTATCAAATATCAATTTAAATTAATTACTATAATTAGGCACAATACCTCTCTAACAATTAATAATAACAGAGGTTGCATGAATTTGAGCTACCGAATAGCATACTGAGCTTTATTCTATGGAATTGCATTTGTAAAGAATAGGACCTTTATACTGCTGTGAGCTCCGAAAAAAAAATCATTTGTAAATGCTGTCATTTCTTACTGTAAAGTGTTGTTCTTGTCTCTTGTACACAGGTACGTCAACCGTGCATTGTATCTTTTGCATCTGACTTGTGGGCCTTCTCACCCGAATACGGCTGCCACCTATATAAATGTTGCTATGATGGAAGAAGGCCTGGGGAATGTCCATGTTGCTCTTAGATATCTGCATGAGGCTCTCAAGTGTAACCAAAGACTACTGGGATCTGATCATATACAAGTAATTGTCTCTCTCTCTCTTTTCGTCTCCCTATGCATAATCCGTGTGTCTAAACAAAGGAAACTGTTCCATAGCTTGTGAAGAAGTCTTAAAAGATTTCTGAGTTTAATGTTTATTTAAACCTGCTTAAGATCAATTATAGCAGATAGAGTTCCAAAAACTTTAACTACATTACAGGACCAGTACAAACGGCATAAGGTGACAGTTAGAGAATGGATATAGCAAATGAAACTATTGTAATCTGTTAGTAATGGAAATAAAGGAGGCCAAAGTATTTATTGTTCTCTGCTGAGATTCAGTGGCGCTTAATGGAACTCGAGCTCATGATGCACGCACCAGGTTTTCTGAAAATCCTGATTTTTCTTTTTATTCCTTGTTTCCAGACTGCAGCCAGCTATCATGCTATTGCAATTGCTTTGTCATTAATGGAGGCATATTCTTTGAGCGTTCAGCACGAACAGACTACTCTTCAGATTCTGCAGGCTAAGCTTGGACCAGATGATCTACGGACACAGGTAAGCCTTGCTTCTTTTATATTGGATGCTTGGAAACTTTTGTAGGCGATCCTCTTCTCTATCTTATGCGAATATCCCTATAGGATGCTGCTGCTTGGCTTGAATATTTTGAGTCCAAGGCTCTGGAGCAGCAAGAAGCTGCACGCAATGGCACACCCAAACCGGATGCCTCCATTTCCAGTAAAGGACATTTGAGGTTTAGATCCTGTGCTGATATCTGTTACCAAGTTTTTTCTTATTTTGAGTAGATAAAGTTTTGTTTTTCATCGAGCCTGGTTTAGAGAAAAAAACAATTACACATCCGATTATAACTCTGAAATTCCTCTCTTTCCATTTCTGAAAACAGTGTGTCAGACTTGTTAGATTATATAACGCCTGATGCGGAAATGAAAGCAAGAGATGCCCAAAAGAAGCAAGCTCGCGCCAAGGTTTAAAGATTGTTTAGTTTTCACAGTATCTGCTGTATTTATATCTCTCTCCTGATTATGAATTCCCTGACGTATTTTTTTTTACAGCTTAAAGAAAAAGTTGGTCCCAATTGGGAAACAACTTCAGATGAATATCAGAAGGATGAATTCACCTCTTTGGCAGAAAACTCCAGTGACAAAGAGAATAGATCTGAATTAGAGAATAAAGCTGAGGCTCAGCTCGTGGAATCTACTAAAACTTCTGATGTACTTTTAGTGGATAAGATATTGTTCAATCAAAGCGATGATGTTGCAAAAGATGAAATCTCTGAAGAGGGATGGCAGGAAGCCGTTCCAAAAGGACGCTCGGTAGTGGGCCGCAAGCCCTCTTCTTCTAGGAGGCCAAGTCTTGCAAAATTGAACACCAACTTTTTGAATACCTCCCATGCTAATAGACACCGAGGTAAGCCAAGTAGTTTTGCCTCTCCAAAAGGGAGTCCAACTGATGCTGCCGCTTCTTCTTCACCAGCTCCACAGGCTCTTAAAAAAATGGGCAAGAGCTCCAGTTTTAGTCCGAAGCCAAAGAGTCCTGAATCAGCTAAGAGAGAGAAAGTTGTAAATCCGAAATCTGCCCCAGCTAGCCCAGCTGGAAGTGAACAAATTAAAGCTTTTGTTAGTTCAGTGAGTGTTCAAGCAGCCAAAAAACTTTTCTCGTACAAAGAAGTTGCTTTAGCTCCGCCTGGTACAATTGTTAAGGCTGTTTCTGAGCAGATACCTGAGGAGAGTTCTGGTGATGAAAATCTCCAAGTGAGCAAGGAGACAAATGGTGCAGAAAAAAGAGTAGCAACATCGAAGGAAACAGAAGCGAATCAAAATCACAATCAAAGGACAGTGATGGGAAATAAATGTACAGATGATGGCAAAGGAAGCCACGAAACTAGAAAGGAGGAAGACCAGAAAGTTGCATTTGGAGCTTCTGAAAAATTACCAAGCATCTCTAAATCAGAAACCGCAGTGGAAAGCAAGAAAGGTGAAACTGGGGATGCACCCATTTCAGGAATTGTGGATTCTGGTTCCTCTGAGGTTGTAAATTCTACAAAATGCGAAAGTGAAGCATCTTTGGTTGTTTCAGACGATCTTCTCTCTCCTGCCGATTCTGCAGAAAACAAAAATAAGTCACTGGAGAAGGATGCCTCTGGTTTGAAGAAGGAAGTGGCAAAGGGACAGGAGAATGCTTGTGCATCTAATGAAGCTGAGAACATAGGCTCACAAGATGAGACTGAGAATCAAGTTGACAGAGATGCCATTCTTTCTCCGACTGAAGCAGAAAAGCAAGGTGACGCTGAGGCCGGAAAGGAACCAACCAAGAAACTCTCAGCAGCTGCACCTCCATTTAATCCATCTACAGTCCCAGTGTTTGGCACAGTACCCATATCTAATTATAAGGAGCATGGAGGGATTTTGCCACCACCGGTTAATATTGCACCTATGCATGCTGTAGCTCCTTCCCGCAGGTTACCACATCAATCAGCTACTGCTAGAGTACCGTATGGTCCTCGCCTCACCGGTGGGTACAACAGATCTAGCCGTGTTCCGCGAAATAAGCCTGTTTTCCATAATGGTGAACATAATGGGGACCAGAGTCACTTCAGTCCTCCTAGAATTATGAATCCACATGCTGCTGAGTTTATACCTGGTCAACCATGGGTTCCAAATGGCTACGCGATTGCTCCAAATGGATATATTGCTGCAACCAATGGTTTTGCTTTTGCACCAAATGGGTATCCTATATCACCAAATGGCGTTGCCACACCATCAAATGGTACAGCTGAGGCTCAAACTGAATTTCCAATCTCCCCAGTGAGTTCCACAGATCTTCCATCACCTGTAAATGGTAATGTTTCTGATGAAGCCCACGACACTGAGGTAGAGGACATTGCAGAGGAATCATCAAGTGACTCATCCATTACTACCCCACAAGCATTGGAAAATATCCCAGAACAAGCTGGGATTTCTGAAAAGACCGCCGATGCTTCAGAGGACAATGAGAAATCAACTTGTGAGTCCGCAGAATCTCCCAATGTCGCATTTCCAGAAGATGATGGAAAAAGCATCATTGTTGAGGAAAAGGTTGTGAAACGTTGGGGAGATTACAGTGATGGAGAAGCAGAAGTTATTGAGGCAGCAAATTGAACAGCCATATATTATTTGTGGGAACGTCATCTCTCTATTAGTGTACGGAGTCGCGACTCCAAGAGAGTGATGAGGTATGCCTGGATTGTGTGAAACACAAAATTTGAAGACATTCGTTTTGTCATGGAGAAGGTTACATAAAATACCCAAATGCCTGGAAGAATCTCAACCATACTGCAGTCGCTTGATTTCAGCTTGTGGATGACCCAAGTTCAACTTACTGCATATTTTAGTTGTGTCATTCTGTTCAGAATAAGGTTGAAACCAGCGTGTTCGTGTACGTCACACAATGCTTTTGGGATGAAGTGCAATGAGATGCACCCAGATATAGCTTATCTCTTACTTTTTGTAGCATGGTGCAGTAGTCAAGTTTTGAAATTTTCGAACTCATATTTTTAGTTATTAGGCATTTATGTGTCGTTTGTACAAAAACTCCTCGTTGAAATCTTCTCAGGAGTGCTTTATTTTCACTATGTATGAGCCAAAGTATAAGATGGATCTGAGACTGCCTTTCCGGTCATTTGGTAGCTGGATGCTCAAAATTTCCCTTTTAAATGCTTAAATTTATGCAAAGAAGGCAACAGAAAGGAATCTGGAGTTTTCTGTGCTCACGACATTGTCTTGTAGCATTTGTTTGGTATCCTATGATTACACTTCTTGTGTGCACTCCATGTAGAGGTTAGTTTTCCAGCCTCAAGATATGCTGTCATTCCCTGTTTATAAAACTTGTTTCACATGGATAAAGATATCTTCATCTTTTGTTTTTTTATTGCACTGCAGATGTAATCACACAAAACGCCCTTCTGATCCTCTGGCAGTTTTCGGATGACAAAAAGCATTATAGTTGGCTGCCTGTTCAACAATATCAGGTAATTTTTTTTCCCGTTGTCTTTATCGGATTATAATTTTACCCTTTGGAACTGTAAATATCCGGCCTTGTTTTATTGATCGTTTTTTTGTTCATGCAACAGTTGTGTGCTTATGAAATCCATTATTCATTTTGTCATGAAATTACAGCTGCTTTTAAAGCTTTACCTTCTTTGAGTCGACTTTAAGTAGCACCGAGAGAAGATTATTACACACCATCAGTTGTTTAGATAGTGTGATTGCTTCTATATTCCTACTAATCTATAATTCTATATGTTCTTGATGTGTATTTTCAGTCATCTAAAGTAAAAAATACTACTTGTTGTACAGACTATTTTACATATTAAGTCGCCCATACATATGAGCGACTTAATATCTAAAATAGTCTATACAAAATATTATGGAATTACTCTGGTGTTGTGGTAGTAGATGCTATAATCATTTGGTACGAAAGCTATAAGAAAATTTAATTAATACTGTAATTTAAGCATATAGTACTCCTTTCCTCAAAAAAAAAAAAAAAAAAGCATATAGTACTCCCTCCATCATTTAATAATACTATTAACATTGGCATAGTAAACACTATTCATTGAGATTCGACCTTTTAATACAATTATATAAGATAAAACATATATAGTCAAATAATTTTTTATCTTATAAAATTTGAGATATTAATCTTTAAAAATGTGTATTGGATTGTGTGAAAACATGGAATGTTAAAATTTTTTTATGACGGGGAGTATATACTTAAATATATTAATTATAAGCTCTTTTCTTTTTTCTGTTTCTTATACTATATAAGTAGTATACTTTACTAATTTTTCGTGCAATAATAAATTAAAAATGCAAGCATCGAGTATGCCACCCGCCCCTTAAGTGATTGATAAAAAGAAGCATTCGAAAAATTTGTCTGGTTGAATGCATCCAATGTGGGGATATTGATAAGTAAGACATCTCGCAAGCTCATGGAAATTGATGGTTTGCTCCTTTGATTTGATAGCAAGTATGGATACATATATATAAAAACATACTACTATTATACCATATTTTATTGTAACTATTAATAAATTAAATCATACCGAAGTGTTACTCAATACTGACTGGATTTGGATATATCTTTGTTTATTAGTATCATCGACTGTCAAAGAATTCATTTTTTAGTTTTGATAATTAGAAAATTGATGGTATAACATACCAAGCTAAGGGTTGAAACAAATTGTGATTCTAATACCAAATTCTATCTTAACTTTAATCACCAAATGAAAAGTGACCCAACCACTGTTACAGTATTCTCTTCTTCTTCTTCCTTTTTTTTTTTTTTTTTTTCCCAAATCAATTTATTCATATTGAATTGGAAATAATTAGATAAAACAATATAAATGCATAACAAAAGTTTTATAAATTTAGTTTTACTCTAACAAACATACTCAAAAATGTAATGATAAAATACAGATGCAGTATGTGGGTGGCAATCAAACATGGTGGGGGCATAAATGCATGATATATGAAGTATATACTATTTTAATTAATCATGTTGCTCATATTTTAATAACAAAAAACTAATTGAATCCATTTTTTGTCTTTATCATTTTATTAGAAAAAAAAAAGAAAAAAGAAATACAATAATGTCACTTTCAAAGAACTATTTCTTCAAGTGCAAATTACAGTACAAGGCATAAACACTCTGATATCATCATCAATTAATCAAAACACTTACTTATAAACGAATTAAGATTGGACAAATGAATACAACCCAAGATTCTTTGGACATTTTAGAAGCATTTAGAGAAGACAAAGGAGTATCTGTCTTCTGTCTTAATATACACTCAGAGTTAAATTAAAGATTTGTGCTGCAATAATATGAGGTTTTTCAATTCCAAACTGTAATAAAATCTGAAGAAAAGCAGCTAATAAAACCAATACTATTGATGTTACCAATAGATGTATAGATCATAGGAGTATATATTTATCTTCACTTGTCTCCTCCAATCTGCTATGGCCACATATTTTGATAAATTAAAAATAACTTGAAGCAGCTGTGATTAATTTTTTCGATTGGGATTATCAAACTGTATAACATGAATTAATATAATGTAAAGGTTGAATAATTTCCTTTGATTTATGTTAATGAACACTGCTAAAAAGAGTACTAGAATTTATATGTTGGGGGTTCATACCCGTCGTCTCATATCGGGGATGCAATGGAAAGTTGGCTTGTATATAAGGAATTCCGTAACTCCACTAGTATGAGATCTTTTGCAGATGCCAAAAAAGAAAAAAAAAAAAAACCCATAAGGGCTCGGCAAAATGAACAATATTATATTAATGCTTGAGGTATGGTGGCGCTCGTGGTCCAAACAGTGGTATCAGAGCCTAGTTCAGAAACTGAGTCAGCGATGAACTCAGCAATGTGTCGGAGGCTCCTCAGTTTGTCCCTCGATCCCTCACGATTGGATTCGTGTGCCTGTATCGAAAGTCTTTGATATAATGGTGGTCAGGCAATGTGTCCCACTGGTAGGCTACAAGGGAGTTCCCAAAAGGGAAAACCATAAGCGTTCGGCCTAAAATGGACAATATTATATTAATACTACAATTTTGTTTACGCGGTAGTGATCCCAACATTATATTTTGCTATTCACTTAACTCTAGAATTGAGATGTAAAATGATTGATATTTAATTTTCCTCGCCAAAAACTGGAAAACCACAGTCCACACAATTGTATTATTGATTGCCATAATAATTCAATCCTAAATTCTCATAAGTAATTCAGTGTGTCATTTTATCTCTTCGTATAAATTATTGCTTTTATTTTATTTTTTGTTTCTTTTTTTTATTTCATTGTCAACCTCTTTGATTTATATATATTCTCCTATAACTGTATAGTATATTTTATTTTATTTTTCTCAAGATAAATTATATATATATATATTGTTTTATATAGGTTTTATCCTTTATGTTCGTCTTATTCTTCTTGTGTGTGCATACTCCATTATTCATATTTTTAAAATCTTATTACACGATCCGTACGCCAGTTCAATACATACATACTACACATATAGCGTACCCAAAAAAAATACATACATACTACATGATAGTATGATACGTACGTGTGTATTTTATAAAATGGACCACCATATTTGAAACTATAATAAATTATCCTAGTTAGTTGAGGAAGTTGGACAGATAGAGCTAGCTAGATCATTTTTAATTATGCATTATTTAATTAACTTAAAATTCTATAGAAAAGAAATTAACGGTCCTTCCAAAACTCGTACATATTTGCATATTCCAATTGATGTATTTACAGAAATAGTCATTAAAAAAATGCTAATTTATTAGTTAGTGTTACTAATTATTGCAATATATTCCATCCTCCTCAACAAATTAATTAGGGAATGAGAGTTCCCTGCCTTTGGGTTCACTTCTCACCCAGCCTCTTATCCCTCCCCTTTATCCGCTTTGAAATTTGTGTGATTTGGACTCCCATACATCTTTGCCGACACATAGATGTCAATGATTAAAAAAAAAATTAATTAAAATCGAGAGGGAATAAAATAACTTTGATAGCAAAATTCACATCGGTTAAATTAGTTGTTCAAAATATTGAATAAGACATTGATAGTTGATCTTCAATTGAACTACCCAAAAACTTATTGGGACATCATCTAAATTAAAACCTCTACCAATTGTCACATAACTACGTACACACTAATTTTGATAGGGAAAAAAAAAATCCTTAAAAAGTAATTAAATGCATGATGGCTGATTTTGCAAAAATTAATACTACTATCTACGAGTACATTAGTAGTTAACCTCACACCCAAATGATTAATTAAACCAATTTAGAAGGACCAAATTTTAGTTTTGAGTTTGACAATATTGACACTATATCCATACTAGCAAAAGAAGTCATTAGGCAATGCGTTTAATTTATGAACCATTCATTAATGGAGGATATATAATTCTCACTCACTTTATTTTTTTCCAACAAAAAATAAACTACACCAAAAGTGGGTGAAGAAAAGATATAAAACAGGAGAAAACACAAAAACCCAAGTTCAGACAAAAGAGATAAAGGTAACAAGGCTTTCAATTTTCAGACAAGCCAAGACGGTCCGAGACGGCCTGCAAGCAAAGCAAAGCCAAGCCGGCTGCTCACCAATCCCCAATCCCCAATCCCCTTACCCTTTGCCATTTGCCAGCACACCATAAATCCTTACATATATGCCTTTATAAACCCTTGTGTTTGTAGACTCGGTCATAAACTTCCAACCACATAAATCTCTATTACAACATCCTTAGCTTTAATAACTCAATCACTACTACTACTACTTCCAATGGGAAAGTTCTCTTCAGCACAGCTGCAAAGGCCATCCAACAACACCATCATCAATGTACCAGGCTGTCGCGAGCCCCGGGATTGCCAAGACGAAGCGTACTAGGAAGACCATCCCACGGGACTCCCCCCCTCAGCGCAGCTCTATTTATCGCGGCGTGACAAGGTATAAGTGTCGATCTCTTGTCTGAAAATTTGTTAAGCTGTCGTGGTTATATGTTCCTCATTGGTTGATATGATCAGGCATCGATGGACCGGGAGATACGAGGCGCATTTGTGGGACAAAAACTGCTGGAACGAGTCGCAGAACAAGAAAGGCAGACAAGGTATAGTAATAAATGAGCTATCCTCTTTTTTTTTTTCAACAAATATTTATGAAAAAAAATAAAATATTGATGATGTTGAAATTTAAATACTAACTCATTTTTATCTCTTCATGATGCCCTTTTTTGCCAATTCTCAATGGGATAATGCAGTCTATCTTGGTAAGTGAATCGAGTCAATAATTACATTAACCTAGCTAGCTATATTGTGTATTAATCATTAAATGTTAAGACGTTCCTTTTTTTTTTTGGGGGGGGGGGAACCTTTTGTGGAAATATTGCTTAGGGTTTTTATCTATTAAATCCATATATAGGTGCTTATGACGATGAAGAAGCTGCTGCACACGCGTACGACTTGGCTGCCCTCAAGTATTGGGGACAAGACACCATTCTTAATTTTCCGGTATGTAGTTTAATTTAGTTTTACTACTTACTATGGCTTCAACAAAAGTAATTTTAGATATTCATTGTTCTTAGAAAGGAAATGAGAGATGTTGATTGTTGATTGTTGTTTGTTGGTTGTTGATTGTTGATTTGTGTGTATTTTTCTCTAATTCTAGTTATCGACGTATGAGAAAGAGATTTCAGACATGGAAGGGCAATCAAGGGAAGAATATATTGGATCATTAAGAAGGTATTATACCTAGTATTTGAAGAGATTTTTTTTTGCAATTAATAAAAAGAATTACACTATATTTTAATGAGTGTGAAATAACGTTTTTTGTTACTGAAATTATAGGAAAAGCAGTGGGTTTTCACGTGGAGTGTCGAAATATAGAGGAGTTGCAAGGTAAAAATAATGCCTTAAATCTTCTTTTATGAATTTTGAATTTCTGTTCCAAATAAAATGAATTAATTTCATGTATGAGATTTTTAATATTTAGGGAAGGTTTGATTTTCACAAAAAATCCATTGGTTAATTATATATAAGAGTATATGCCAATGAATGAGACAAGCTCTTGCTATTCATGTCTCTAAGGATAATATTAATGAACTAGCAATTTTATATGCATATTAATTTTTAATCACGACTTCATGAGGTTATGATAGTGTCTAATATAAAATTACTAAAACAAATCTAATAAATCATATCCTAAAATATTTGCCCCTGATCTCATCACAAGCAGGCATCATCACAATGGTCGATGGGAGGCTCGAATTGGGAGAGTTTTTGGAAATAAATATCTTTACCTTGGAACTTATGGTAAGTATTAGTCCTATATTATTTACCTTAGCTTTAAATCTTCTCAATTTTCATGTTTTTCCCACCTTGTTTACTTCTATTACATTATATACATAAAAGTACTCATTAAAAACATGTAATAATAACAACATATAACTAACCCTCGATTTGGTAAATGTTGTTGAAAACAACTTCATTTGACATAGGATAGGAATACATCTAATAGATACGATTACTGTTATTATTAGTTGGACAACTTCACCAAACTAAACCTTCCATAACCTACAAATGATATTATTATGTACTCTAGCTTTATTCCTGTTAATTTTCCCCTTTTTTTAATTTTTTAATTGTATTTATAATACACCCTATGTCGGTATAACATAACCACAGTGATTCGGGCATATGAACTAAGGTATTAAAGATTAGATATTAAATAGCAATTATTTAGGCACGAGAATTTAAGCCGGGCGTATTTATACAATTTGCAACTTTCTTGGTTAATACTCCCTCTGTTCCTATTTAGTGGACATTTTACCACAAATTACAAATACCAAGAAAAGTAATCATTATCATCTAGTTTTTCAATTTTGCCCTCATTTATTTACACACAAATTAAGTAAAAGTGAGTTGGAGTGAGAGAGAATCAATAATATTTATGAAAGTAAAAGGGTAATATTGGAAAAATGTGATATAAAAATGGAAAGGGACAATTATTTTGGAACACTTTTTTATTTCTAGAAAGACAACTAATAAGGAACGGAGGGAGTACTATCTACAATACAATGATCTAAAATAATTATATACGTTGATATACAGCTACTCAAGAAGAGGCTGCAATTGCCTACGACATGGCGGCCATAGAATATCGCGGCCTCAATGCCGTCACAAATTTCGATCTCAGTCGTTACATAAAATGGCTGAGACCTAATAATACCACTACAAGTACAACCAATGTCGTCGTGAACCCCATCGCAAACAACCGGCCGCCCGCCGCCCCAGCCAACCACAACGAGCCGGGCGGCTCAGCCTCCCTACACCTCCTCCACCCAAACCTCAATACCACCACCCCTCCACCATCTCAGCCACGGCCCCCCTCCACTGCCACGTCAGCCCTAGGCCTCCTCCTACAGTCCTCCAAGTTCAAGGAAATGATGGAGATGACATTGGCTATCGAGTGCCCGGTATCCACGCCGCCGCCGCCGCCAGAGATTGATCCGCCGCAAAGCAGCATCATCCCGGAGGACGTTAAGACCTATTTCGAGTCGAACGACTTCTGCGTCTACAACGACCAAGGCGATGACTTTTTCGGGGAGTTGAACTCCTTCATGCAGCCGAATATGGGCCATCAGTTCGACGGGGAGGCCGATTTGGTGATGTGATCGATATCAGGATTTGATTTTAGGGTTTCCCGATGAAATTTGGGGATTTGAATTCTTTCTTTTTTATGATGAGTAATTGAGTAATTTTTTTGTAGATACAGAATGTAATAAAAGAGCTGATGAGCAGGAGAAAGGATCGAACAATTTGTTTCCATAACGTTATTATTAATTCATTATAAAAGTTTATTTATCAGTTGAATTTCTTCTTGTGTATTGCAGAATTGCTTCTTTTTTTTTTTTTTTTTTCCGAGCCATCCCCAATTATCATCCAAACCCTAAAATAAGAAATTACTCCAAGAATCCCCAAAATAAAGATAGTTACTTTAACATAAGAACAATCATCCTTGGCTCTTCCTGCTTGCAAATCATGTCCAAATCAAACTCATCAAATAAAACAAATTCACCAACAAATTGAACCCATAATAAAATTCTTACATCAAGATTTTGCCCATAAAGCTGCCCTGAGTATCCCACAATGTCCTGATGGGAAGCAGACGACGGCTCTGCAATGTTGCCATCCAAATTGGCTTTCTCCCTCGCCCTCATCACCTCCTCGAAACGCTGATAAAGCCTCTCGCAAAGCCCTTCCACAGATTTCAGGTAATCCTCAAGTTCCTCTAATTAATTCCATATATCCCTTCAATCTTCTCTTCGCTCCACCAGAATCCCGCCCCAATCTCCTTTATCATCTTCTTCTCCCTTTCCATGCGCTTTTCCGCCTCCTCGCATTTCATGAGATTGCTCTCCAAAGCCCTAATTTCAGCCGTGCCGAGATTCGCCGCCGGTAGAGATTGGAATCGATTGAGCACGGACTCTACTGAGGGGGCTCCGAAGGCGAACATTTTCTTCGCGGGAGATTCGACGAGAATGGCGATTTCTGCGCCGCAGAGAATGGTCAATTCGGTGGCCTTCTTGAAAAGCCCCTTTCGGCGGGCTTGCTGAAGGTGACTTGTAGACTGGTTTTCTTCTTGATTTTTTGGATAGAGATTTTGCGTCTTCCAAGGGTTTTCTTGGGGCCGTCTGCCTCCATACTGCAAATTTTTTTTTTTACTCCCTCCGTCCCACCACATTTGTCCTGTTTGACTTTTTTACACTGTTCATTGTTCAGGACTCAACTTTATCACAAGTATATATTTAGAGAAAAATAGTCGAGTTGGGTCTTGTTAGAATCGTATGATCATATAGTTTTATAATATATATTTTGCAAAATTTTTCATTGTACATTTTTTGAGATATTAACAGTTGAAAAAGTGCATTGGATTGTGTGCAAAAGTGAAACAAGACAAGTTAAATGGGACAGAGGGAGTATTTTTTAGATGAGTATCAGGGTATTCTCAGCCTTATTCGAGATCTTTGTTTAAGCTGTCAGGCTCCATACCACTCAGGCAACAGGGGTGGGGCCTCGGCCCCACCTCAAATTTTAAAAAAAAAAATTCTATTACTTTTCTTTTATCAATTTTTTTTTAATTTTTTTTTTTACTTAAGATTAAAAAAAATAGACTCCGGCCCTACCTCCCGAAAAATCCTGGGTCCGCCACTGTCAGGCAAAGCCAACCGAGTTTGGTATCATACTGCAACAATTGAATATCAAGATATTGCAAATTAAAAACAGTATAATGGAATTTGAAAGCTTGAAGTAAATAATCGTGGTATAGGATATGTATATATATATTTTTTAGAACAATTAGATCTTGCCAATATCGAGTATATGTTAACTATTGAATTAATTAATTATAGGCGGGCCGACGACCAGACAAGTCCCTCACTTCACTGATTTAGGGCTAGTCTAGAAGTGTGGCCAGAAAGTGAAATGGCCAAGGCCTATAATTAAAAATGATCAAAAAATTATTTTATATTTCTTCTTTCAATATGATAAAAATTAATAATTAATTTTTTCGGGTAAAACTAATAATTATTTTTTAATTTGATTTGTATGCCAAATTCTGTTTTGGGAGATACAACTCTTCAATGCCCATCAGATTCTCGAGGGATTAGTCTTGAGCCCAATATAGCCTGAGGATACTCGGTATAAGTCAAAAAATTTCAAATCAACGGAAGAAAAATTCATTTGTATCGATATACTTTCTTTTAATAATATTTAAGTATATATTTATTTAGATTTAATAGGGATCTATTACTTTATTTTTCCAAATGCCCCTTAGAATGTCAGGTTTGACAACTTCCAACCTTATGGTTATGGATTAGTTACCCACATGTTCCTCCATTCCTCCCCTTTATTCCTTTTATATTTTTGTGGCTTTGACTCTGACACCTCTTATTATCGTATTATTATGGTTAGATCAATATGTGGTTTCATTGGCTTATTTTTCGGTGGAAAAAGAAGGGCCGGAGCCGGATTATATTTCAAAAATAGCTTTGTATGAATACATGCCAATAAAGTCCAAATGCAAGTATATCAACCATGAACTTTGGCGGCCTAACAAAATGTTGTGAACCAGCCTGCAACATTTGGCCTTTGAGAAAATGATATGTGGCCATATTATGCAATCCAAATCAAAGATATTTTTTAGAATATATCTCAACCTTATTATAGTCCGGGAAGTTTTTAGTTCGACGCCTTTTGTCTTGGAAAAATTGCACCACAATTTTATTCTACTTCATTTATAAATAAAGAGCTAAGCCCAATCATGAAACATTGAACGAAACACGAAAAATGGAACCAAGAGAGCAAACATATCTCGAAGAATTAATCAAACATAATTAAAAGTAAATTAAGTTCTTAAACAAATTAAATACAGTAACTTAAGTCACAATATAAGTTCTTAAACAAATTAAATCAAGCGATAGAACACAATACCCTATAAATTCCGTTGTCTTTTACCGACTAGCTCATAGTAGGAGTATTACACAATATTTACAAATCCCAGACAAGCTCATGATTAGTCCTCCCATGTTCCTGCAGTCTCAATTTTTTTTTTTTTTTTTGCATCTTCTTACAGCATCTGCCACAAACTTCCCCCATAATTGCCAGCTACTTGATCTTCTGCACCACCATCAGGCCATGTCTGTCAAACCAAATTCCTTAACATATCGCCAATCAAAAAAACTAAAAACTTGGGACGTGGTTACTTTCAGGACAAAAAAAAAATGTAAGAACAAAGAGTGCTGTCATAAAAACATACCTTGACAACATTGACATAGGGTTCAAGGTTAAAAAACTGCAGATCAAACTCCTCAGCAATAGGTATGTCCAACGGGAAATCAATTTGAAGCCCTTGCTGCTGCACAGGATCAATCTCAGGCCCAGACCTAGGCACAGGCACCGGGATAGGGACGGGGACGGGTGGTGCAGCCGAGATGTGTCCAATCAGATTTCCACTGGGCATTGAACCGGACATGCTGAGTGTGGTGCCAAATACTTCCTGCTGTGATCCCATGTTAACAACGTTGGGTGCTCCTGCTTCTTGCGAACCCCCCAGGTTAACATCATTATTTGGGACGCCGAAATTGGGGGGCCAGTAGAACTGTTCCATGTTGTTGTCCCCTTCTTGCTTTTGGATGTTCTGAGAATCTTCTGTGATCAGTGGGGAAATTCCAAACCGCCTCCTCTTATTAGAAGTTTGGGATTTGGAAGAATTCAGCAATGCCTTTCTTTGATACTCTGCACTAGGACCTCGGCACTTCTATTGCAGTATCATTATTAAGAATGCGTGAATAAAAAAAAAAAAAAAAAAAAAAAACAGATGTTAGAAAAGAGAACAATGTAGATCAAGACGAGATTTAACCACAAACGGAGAAGTTTACAATTACAAACTACACAAGAAGAGATTCAACAGATTAAACAAAATTGAGCCCTAAATCCTGCCTAAAAACCCTAGTTTATTTTATTAGCTCTACTTAATTACTCAGTACAATACACTTTTCAACAATCTTGCTAATTAAGGGGATTTTCCAACATTTTGACAGTGTAAGAAAGAGACCAGCTTTAGTAGAATAGATGATGTTTTAATTTACACAACACCTATACATAAATACATAAACCCTAACTAAAATGAAATGTACGTTACCTGTAGGTGACTAGCAACTTGCATTCTTGTGAGGCCGGGAACATTCATTAGCTCAACAATATCCTTGGGGAAGCATTCTTGTTCCAAAAATATAGAGACAAAAACATTTCATTCCCAAACACCAGACGTTGATTAGTTCGATAAAGTATCAACAAAAAGAACACACACAAAAAAGAATCATACATAAACATATTTGCGTCGTGCGTGCACGAAATTAAATCTCCGCTCCTCAATTCCTGATTCCTAGTCTATATATAGACAAGGGGAACATAAAACACTTACTTCCATCACCAAGCTTCTGAACAGCATTCACGAACTTCTGGTGGATGTGTGGTTCCCAAGTCATGCACATTTTTCGCTTCATGCGTTTATTACCACCACCACCACTTGAGTTGTCGTTCGATGTTGAATGTGACCCAAAATTGAGGTACTCAACTGTTCCTTTTGGACCTGCTGCTGCCTTGTTCATCATTGTAATGTTATCCTGTCTCATTGGCATTCCTTGCTTACCCATGGACAAGGAAAAACTAGGGCTTTTGGCTTCACCGATGGATGATTTTCCTGTAATGCTCTTAATGGTTTTTTCGCGCATCACATATTGCCATAGGTACTTTATGTCATGAAAAGTAATTGGTTTTTCCATCACTAGGAACACACCATCTTCTATTGCACATTTCACTTGGCTTGCACTGGCCTTATTACACATTACTTCATTCAAACAAGGAGCAAAAAAAATTTAATTAGGAAGAGAAATTAAATTGTGTACATTGGGTAAGTTTTAAATTTTTCTTTTTCGAATAGAAAGTAAGCTAAGAAGACTTACATATAACAATCGCTCCCATGTGCACTGCATCGCGCACAAAGTTGATAAACCCTAATGGATTAAAGGCGTTAGGGTTGACCATCACAATGTCAACTCCCACGCCGTCTTTGGATAGCATTGATGAAGAAGATGAAATTTCGCGAACCACTGAGACTGAAAAATGTACCTTTGCATATTAATACAACATTGCTGAAGAGAATGTGTAGTAAAATGGAGCACGTGCATTTACTGAATAACGACAACAATGACTTTCGTGACAAAGGTCAATTTTGTCGCGAATGCTTGTTTTTATTATCGCGAGGAACCAATCATGAACAAGCCGTTAAGGACAACTGTAAAATGATACGGTAGGTAAATTATAACTGCCATCAATTTCGTTTGAAAGATGTAATTATAAGGGAATGCAAAACTCATCGACCTAGGGTTCATGTAACTATGATCGACATTGTCTTAGCTTAGATAGATAAATATCAATTATGTGTTTGGATGTAAAGAATTCAAAGGATCTATCAACTAAGTATGTAGCAGTACTTTTTTTTTTCAATAATATTTTCTATTTTTCTCTTACATAATACTAAAACAATTATAAGAAAAAGGAAAAAAAAAACTTGCATTCATTTATCACAAAAATCATATACGTACCTTAGGATTGATTTAGAAATAATTATCTAGATTCAATTATCATACATTACTAGTATATCATATAGATAAATATATAAATGAAAAATAAATAAAGTGGATTTTTATCACTTTGATATACGTACTATTTAAATTAACAAGAAAACTTTTTTACACACTAGATGTTCAATAAATTAGATGTAATATATATGTTTCGAATATTTTACTGTGTAAAATAATGGGTATATAATGAAATTATAGCCATAATCTTGGTTTTTTTTTTGGTCACCATAATCTTGGTTTTTATTTTTACAAAAATTAATGAATAGGTGAATAATAATATAGTAATAATTAACTTTCCATTCACACTTGTTCAAAGTAAACAAATGATTATCGCCACTCTTTCCCTTCCTCAACCACATCAATTAAATATGAAACGAAAAAGGAAAAAAGTAATTAAGAGCTCTAAGATTACAAAAAAAAATAAAATAAAATAAAATAAATAAAAAAAATAGAACCCTTCAGGCGAAAATCATCAAGGCAAAAATTTAGAGTAAAACTGAGAAAACAGTGCGAGGCTCAAGATGAAGATTTTGAGAAGGGTTTCCAAAAAATTGATGGAAGGGCCCCATTCAAAACATAAACAATTTTTTTTAGCATATGTCATATTCAATCATTTTGGAATCATTACAAATCCCATGAACAAACTAGCTAGGGTGAAAAATAGACAAGTGATGATAATCTATCTTGCCTGAATACCCCAGAATGAAAATCAAATTGAACTTGTCGATTTTAGAAATTTCTTTCTTTCTTGGAAGGAGAAAAAAAAAAAAAAAAAAAAAAATTGCACAATTTCATAAGATGGGGGAAAATTTTCTACCTTTAATTGAGTTGAACTGCAGCAACTTCTGTGTCTGAACAAGGTTATCCATGTCACTGTCTACCAGCAAGACATGAAATTTCATAGGACTGGGGGATGCCATTACCGCTCTCTCTGTCTAGATTCTCTCTTACACACACTGTCTCTCTATCTATCAAAAATGGGAATGACAATTATGAGACTTGAAAGAAATTTATAAAATTTGTACAGTACAAAGAAAAATAACTAGGGTTTTGTTTCACCCTATATTTCTCTCTTGTACGTATTTATTTTTCTAGTAGGTTCCCTTTTTCATTTTTTTTTTAAAAAAATAATAATTGGCATTGTAACTGATACCAAATTATTTCTCTTTTTTCATTTATTTATTCATTCTATTTTATTTTTGTTTCTGTTGACTTTTTGGAGAATAGAAACTTGTAACCGCTGTGTTTTTATGTCAGTATATGTGGGAGCGCAGCTTTAGGTTTGTCATGGTGCAGGTATAATTTGATTATTTGGTCCTTACATATTTTGATATTGTGAAATGAGATGGTGATTTCGTGGATGTTTAGATAAGCTACAATTAAATGGATTTGTCTAATAACTGTTTTTTAAAATATAAATAATCAATTTAATCACTTCAAAATAGAGTTGCAAAACTAATTATTTGCGTTCTGAAAATGTAATAATCAAATAATACGATATGTATCGCTTATCTTTACACCCCTTAAGTGGATTATCAAATCAATATAAGCGGCATTTCAAAATTGGGTTAAGTTATTTAAGAAATAGCGTTTAGTGTATTTAGTTGTAATTTTATTATAATTATAGTATATGTGTATAAATACTACTCCTATTATTTAGTGGAGTGAATTGACAATTAGGTGGTCAATCATTCCCCCAATACTAGTAATATTTAAATAAACGAACAACTGTTGAGATTTATATTTCCAAGAAATGTTGGTGAAAACATGCATGTGGACTTGAAACAAATTAAAATAAATCCATGGGCGCATCATCTCTGAAATTTTTAGTAACCGAAGACCAGCATTGTCCTTCTGCCTGGAAGATTATGTTTTGTGCTGTCTGAATGGGGATATACATACATACATATATATACATACATTTTAATACTTATGGATGTAGCTAGTGTGTACTGAATATGTAGGTTAAGATTAATTTTATGGGAAATTACAAAAAATTTCTAATTGTGTAGAGTATATATGTATTAATATATACTGCTATGGAATAAATATCTCAATAGTCCCGTAAATTTCACTACTATCCAATTTAGTCCATAAAATATCCTATAATTTTTATATTTTAGCCGAAATAATTCTAAATGCATTTAATTTTCAATTTTAGGTCCCAAAATTTTTATATTGTTCACTTTTACCCCAAAAAGTTTATAACTTTTGTAATTTAGTCCTAATTTTTAAAATTATAAATATGTAATAAGGACTAATAAATTGTAAAAATAAAAATTTTTGGGGGTAAAAGTGAATAATTTAAAAGTTAAGGGGTCTAAAAATGAATATTAAATGCATTTGGGACTATTTCGGCTAAAATATGAAAGTTATAGGACCATTGAGATAATCAAATAATTTATGGATCAAATTGAATAATAGTAAAACTTACAGTTACTATTTGGGTATTTCTTGCTATATAGTACTCCTATTTATTTGTGAAAGCAAAAAATTTTGGGAATAATAACAACTTGGATCCTTATAACCACCCTATCTCTCTATTAATATGTATTCAAAAATGTAGCTAGGATCTACTGAATCTAAAAATAAATACTACTACTATCAATCGTTGGGGTCAAACATTGATTGAGTATATATTTTCAAACAAATGTAACACTGGGATTAATTGCTAAAAGATTTTGTAAGGTGAAAACTAGGTACCATACAGTGATGAAAGAAGAAAGATACGCTCAATTAGTGATCATGTTTCCTGACTTTTCTCCAAAGTGCCATACTTATTATTAAGCACATCAGTACTTAATTATATTTCGAATAACAACTCATTTCATTCTGTATCTAACGTTAAACATCAATTTAATTTATTGATTTTTCTAGCTATCAAATTTATCATCCAAATGTTATAATTCATTTATTTATGTTTTTTTTTCCCTTAGTATAATTAGTTCCTAATTATCTGATGTGGCTAAAATTAAGGATGGATGACGATGAGTTAGTAACAACATGAATATTTAAATATTTAAATATTTCCACGTGGTTGCCAACTCATCAATTATACCATTGTCGCTTCTTAATTCCTCATATTGTAATTCAACAGTAAAATCGGGTGATATAATGAATATAGTCCATGTTTGGTATAATGTATTATGCTGTATTGGGCCTTATTGTATTAATTTAATACATCAAATTAATACATACCTGTGTTTGGCGTATGGTAGGGATATGATTAGGTATTATTTTAATGAGGCATGAGGTGTATAACTTAATACAGGGGTGGGGTGCGGGTTTACACCGGATACAATTTTTTTCCATCTCTTTCATTTACGCCCTTCTGCTCTCTCACTTTACGCCTTCCTCTCCCAATCCGATTCGCCCCTCTTCTGATGTATCAAAACTTTGGTATATATATTGAAACAGATCATTCCCTCAAAAAAAAAAATAATACAGGGTACCATCAAACACTGTATAACATTAATTTAATACACTGCTAATACAATACACCTTAATACAATACACTTGCATTAAATAATACAATACAGCATAATACAGTACAGTATGTCAAACGTGCCCATACTGTATTATCGCAAGATGTCGTGGCATCTGTGTATTATTATAAATATAAATACAAGTAATTAACAAACGAGCTAGGAGACCAAACTTAGCAATATACAACATTTGAGAGATGGTAATATTACTTTAATGACATTCATATGATTGGTATGGATTATTCTGTAATAAATTGAAAGGTTGTCGGGAATTTGCATTTTACAATTTTCCATTTCACAAAATTTAAGGACAGAGATAAAGGAAAAATTAAAGTTGAAATTCATGCTCACACAGCATAACATTTTCAGGGGCGGATGCACATTGAAACCAGTGGTGATACGGGATACCACTCAAATTCATAAAATTGTTATTTTAAAAATTAAAAAAATTAGATTTAACTTAATTTTGTTTTGTGCAACCATTGAATTTTTTTGGTGATACCACTATAATCAATTATAACTTAGTCTTTTTCAATAGTTTTTGAATTTTGACTATCATTCTTAATTTTAACATAGCTTTTATTATTTTTGGACCCGGCGCTGAATTTATTTTTTTTTAGCAGTTTACCGTGGTATATATATAGTGAGAGTGTGAGTGAGACAGTATACCTGTCTCTTTCTTCTTCTTTTTTTTTTTTAATGTCTTAACATTTTGTTCAATTAAAATATTAACACGTACAATTTTACTATAATTAGATTATATTTTATAAATTATGAAAATTAAATATATTGAAAAAGTATATACTAAATAGAAAATTTATATGAAAGTGAGGATCTCTTTTGCAAAGGCAGTATTTAACGTAGTCAAAGCTTAAACGTCACCAGTCATCCTTTTTGAAAAAAAGGTGTCTCTTATGCAATGTCTTTTGAAAAAGAAAAGGAAATAAATATTTAAAATTAATAATTAATTCCGCATATATATTAAATGATTATATTAGTCTCATTTCATTGAGTACAAACTAAATTAATGCGGTCAATTTGATAAATAAAACATTAATTAGTTTATAACTTTATATTACAAGCATTTTTAACCCGAATGTATGGTATTAATTTTGGATTACTTATTAAAGGATATTATGAGTTAATTACAGCTTAATGATTAAAGGAATGGATATTTTTATAACGAGAATGGCCGAATGGATATAGAAAATACTACTATGTCACTAGGACGAAAACAATGACATGTGAATTGTAGGTTTTTTTTTTTTTTTTTTTTCCCTATTTGTGGAAAGCTAGATAATGGGAGGTGTTGACAGAAGAAAAGATTCTATCAAGAGTCTTTTTTTTTTTTAATAAACAAAGAACAAAATAAAAGGAGAAACGGAAGAAATAGATCAAGCTAGCAAAACATTCCTTTCAAGACATAATAATGCCTTTTTCAAGAGCTTTAAAATACTTTAAATTAACTATCTCCTTAGGATAGAGTTTAGATTTCTTGGTCTAAGTTCTCTAATTTTCAATTTTGTAGGTTTTATTGGAGATTTAAATTCCTATCTGTCCACTATACTCTCTTTTATACATTTCTTTATTATTTGTATGATATGACCACAATTTTTTGTCTACACTTAAAAATTAATTCAAATGAAAATTTTAATTTGATTAGCGAACAAATTTTAATTGTAGCAATATACTACTTATTATATTATTAATTTTAGTTGTATGTATTTTCTTTAATATATATGTTAAAATAATATTTATCAAGCGGTCCTTTTATTCGGCATTTCCGCACCTTGGAACCGAAAAAATAAAATAAAATGCAATGAGCCACATTAGAGGACGTAAGTGTATGAAAATGTGGGGCACGTGGCGTCGGAATTCCTTTGACATATTTATATTTATAATACACGCATATGAAAGCCTTGCAAAGATTATTAAATATACTACTCCTAAAAGAAAAACTAGAAAAGGGATATATGACGTTTGAGGAATGAGGAGTGGGCTATTACATGTGACTTGTGACATAGAGACAATTCACATAATTAAAACTGTAGAATTTATTTATTATTAGCTAATTATTTGCACATGTGTCTTGAGTAAAACATAAGCTGTAAAGAAAAGTATCCAATTTTGGGAAATTAAAGCGAAGCATGTCCTTGGCTTTCTTTGCTAGTTTGCTTATCTCACCCATCTTACTTGACTTCTCTGCTCACTAAAATTAATATAATAATAATACTAACACTATGTTGGGATTCGTACGAATGCAATGTAGGATAGAAAATTGCAAGACAAGAATTGGAAATATGCCGCTAGCCTTTTTATTTTATTTTATTTTTTCTTTACAGACTGGGCCACGTTAGTTTCAGTTTACTGTAGTGGTGGCCTGCTTAAATATTTTATTTTGGGCTTTTAAAAATCCATCTTGAGCCATAAACTTTCTCTCAACAGCTGGGCCATTGTTCTCTGGACTAATAAAAACCCTATAAATACTCCATCAATATTAAAATAAATAAATTAAAAAAAAAGAGTAAAAAGCATTAACATACCTCTAGAACTTATTTTCAGGACTTATTACTTATTTTTTTCAAAATCAGATCAGATCAGACCAGACCAGAAACATTCAGACCAGACCAGACCAGACTAAATCAGATCATTATAATAAAATTATATAATTACATATAATATTTTTTTTATAAAAAGCAAAAAATATAGCAATACAAATATTATATATATTTTAGTTATTTAAAAATATTTCTAAAAATATTCTTTTGCTCACAAAATATTATTTAAATATACTAGTCATGTTCTTAATATATTTTATATTATAAATACTTTCAAAATATAGTTTTAAATACTTTCATTAAATATGTTTAAAATATATAATAATGATAATAAAAATAATAATCATAATAATATTATTAATAATAGTTGTAATTAACTCTTAATAATTATTATTTTATTAACTATTATTATAATTATAATTAATTAACTATTAATAATTAATTATTATTGAAAATACTAATATATAATAAATATTGTATTAGCAATTAGTAGTAATAATTAACAATAATAATAAAAACAATTAATTAATTATTATTACTATTATATAATAATAATAATAATAATAATAATAATAAACTAATCACTAATTTATTAATAAATTATTTTTTAATAATTACCAATTTATCGTTATTATTATTATTATAATAAATTAATTATTAATTTTATTATTATTATCATTATTATTATTATTATTACCATAAATCTAATTAGAATCAAAATATAAATAAAATAAGATCAGACCAGATCAGACCAGATCAATTCAGATCAGATCAGACCAGATCAGATGAAATCAGATCAGACCAAACCAGACCAGACAAATTTAGATCAGACCAGAACAGGTCTTATAAATTCAGATCAGATCAGAAAAATTAAGGCCTAGAGAACAGGGCCTAACACTAACGTGAATCAAATATCACCTGTTCTGTTAAAAAAAAAATTTACTCCCTCTTTCCAATTTAACTTGTCTTGTTTGACTTCTGCACATAATTCAATACATTTTTTTGACCGTTAATATCTCATAATACGTATAACTAAAATTATATAAAGTATATGTTCTAAAACTATATGATTAGATAAATCTAACAAGACCAAATTCGATTATTTTTTTCAAAATATATTTTGCAATAAAATTAAGTCAAAATTGAACAATGAACAATGTCAAAAAGTCAAACCAAACAAGTTGTTGGGACGGAGGGAGTATCACATGTTCTTTTATGTTAAAATATTACTGGATATTTACATAAATTTGCTAACATTTTAGATGATGTAATTTCATTTCATATGATTAGAAAAACAAAAGGTAGTACAAAAAGAAAGTAGCCGTGAATGTACTTGAAGCTGTGTCGGAACGAAATTAGAATTCGTTGCCATAAATTTCACCTTTCCCGCCCAATGTTTGGCAATTGACAATTTCCCCAATCCCCACAGACAGACAGTATAAGCTCATCCTCACTCCCTTCTTCCAACTCACTTTCCTTCGCCAATCGCCGCCAATCCTTTCACACCACTTTTTTCTTCGATTCTTTCTGAGAAAAGATATTGTGATAGGGAAAATGCCAGCCCTTGGCAATCCCCTCGACTCCCCAGCTTTGGCTTTACATCAGCTCACTTCTTGTTCAAATGGACTCAAGCCCGTTTCTTGCGAAGTCCCGTCCAGCCCGAATTTTAGCCCGGACCTCGCCCAAGAACCCGACCCGAATGAGTTAAAGCCTGAGTCTTTGGGGTTCAGTGATGATGGAAAGGGGGAAAATGGGAAAATTGGAAAATCTACGGAGGTGGGGTTTTGTGCGGGGAAGGGTTTTGGCTCCGAGCATCGACGGGGGCGTCGATTGGGGGATGGGATTGAAAGGGATTTCAAGCGATGTAGTGTGAAGGCATCCACGGGGACGCAGCTTGTTCAGGAATTGTCGAAGAGGAGAATTGAGCAGGGGATTCCTGAATTCAAGTGTTTCTTGCCCTTCCTTGTTGGAGCTCCGAAATCGGTAAATTATATATTACCTTCAGTTTTTTCTATTGATATTGATAAAAGCTTTCTTTTGCCTTTCTTGTTTTTTTTAGGGGAGGGGTTTGGCTGGAATTTGATTTTGTATCTGTTTTTGAATTTGGGGATGGATGCAGCAATTTAGGGTTATGCACATTCTGTATACTTGCTGGCATGTTATGCTTTTCTGGTCACTGTTATCTTTTTATTAATGTTCTGATAAATGATAAAGGTTGAACGCCACTTTTATCTCAGCCTAGCATTTAATGTGAATCACTTTGTATTTAATATGAACCTGTTTTAGATGTTTCTGGTTGAGGTCCCGATTTTGTAACTTTTTTGAATTATGGTATTACTAATAAATGTCTCCTCTTATCATTTCTGTAACATTTTTGGAAGTTTAGCTTTCGATTGCTCCTTTATTTTGTTTGTTGATGTCATACACGAGGAACCAACATGATGCTTATTGACTGTTGAGGATGTTCTTTGCGGGGAAATTGTCTTGTGCCTGCGTGATTATTGCTTTTCATTTCCCTCGAGTGCATTGAATGTGTGATGAAATTATTCTCATGTAATTGAAGCCTTTGCATCTGAGAAGAAGATTAACAGTGTGATTTGATTCCATTTGGTTCAAGAGGATTTGAAAGTCATCTGAACATTTGCATTCAATCTTTTTATGCTGGAGTCTCCCTTATTAATGCTGTGGCAAAAAGTTAAAAACTTTTTACGCTAGAAGCCTCTATGATGCATTGTTTTCTTTGACGTAAAAAACTTTATAACAAGTATACTCATCAAAACTGTAAAGTGACTTTTGTTAATTTGATCATCTTAGGTCCAATGCCGTGATTGCCAAAATGCAGTATACCGTGAGGAGGGGATGACCTGCTCTGTTCATGGTTGTCATGGTGTTTTTCACTTAGAATGTGCTAAAAAATGCCAAGGTTTCTCATCTTCAAAGCAGTTTAAGTGCCCTCAACATGTAAGTGCTAATGGGATTCCTCATCAAATCAAATAGCTTAATGATAGCTGCTTCTTTGATGTGCCCAATTAAGTTGGGGAGGACAATACATCTAGTTAATCAGGTGTACTGTCATTTGGATTTCAGTTTTCCATTTCTGAAGTGCTATTCATTTAATGATTTATAGGGCACCAGGATTAATATGAACTTTGAAATATGGTACACATTTAATGGTTTATTAACTGTAGTTTGCTTGTTATGACATCATGTATTACCCTAATCTTTATAAATACGCATTTTTAATTCATGGTTTGGGTAGTTAAGGGTAGACTTTTCCCTAATGAAAGGAAAAACATAATGATGCCATATTCACTTGGTTTATCTTTGATCATTTTCTATTCTTTTTTTGCCAAATAATGTAAGCAGATGGTTGCACACTTCCACTCTTTCCTTCTTTTTCATTTTGGTTCTTTTTTTCTTGTTGTTTAGTCTCAATGGCTTTATTAGTTTGCTAATTAGCTTTCTCATTCTACAAATGCATCTGATTCTTTACTTTAAAGGGATAAATGTGACTTTACAGTGTGTACTGGAGAGGAGGATATTTATTTGACATCTTTTGATTGGCAGGCATGCTTTTTGTGCAAGCAAAAGAATCATTTATGGAGGTGCATAAAATGTACAAGAGCATTCCATGACAAATGTGCAGCATTTCCAGAGTATGTGGTTCATCTCCCTGATCGACCCCGAGAAGCCATTTGTTGGCATCATTCTACCGACGGGCATTTGGAGAAGGTGCATATCTACCATCCTTCTTAACTAATACTTTTGTGATGCTATACTTTTTCTGCACTGAGATGAGGAATATAGTATCTACTATCCGTGCTACTTGCCCAGATTTATCAATATGTGGCAAATAAAAGTACTGTTAGTTTAAGTAATAAACAAGTATTAATGAAATAATAACTTTTCATCTGCAAATGGAGTTATGATTTCGTTAATTGCAAAAGTGGTGGCATCTTTTGCTTTGTAGATTATGCGTTGGAATCCATGCATGAGATATTGCAAAAAATACAAGATAAGTGAATTTGTATTACCAACATGTCATTTTTATATGCAATGCTTAGCTGCCTCAGAAATTGTATGTGACGAGTGCTTCCCCTTTTTCTTACATTTTCCTTTTCATTCATCTTTGTTTGCAGTTTATAACATTTCTTCTAAGTATGCACCTCAAAGTTTATTACAGAATTACTTGATAAACAATGATTGAAGAATTGAATTGCACATAAACTATGTGGAAGCAAACTCTGTCAATTAATAGATATCCTAAAATGTGATAATAATTAAAAGTTTCTAAAAGTAATGGTTATTTTTCTAGCCATTAATCAGCGAAACCAAAATGATTTTGTTGGAAATACTTTGCCAATCATACCTACCAAAACGATTAACCCATCTTTCTTTGTTATGCAGCATGAGGTTACCGCAAAAACTATTGAGGTTAGATTTTAGTGGCTCGATTATTTTTGGGTTATTGGTCTAGATAGATATAAAATGCAGGCAAGAATGTCTTTATTTCATCTAAATTATAAGTAAACAAAAAATTGTAATGGCTTTAATTTGCTCTTCCTTCAACAAGTTAATTCAATTGGCTTTCAATGATAATCTAATACACTTTTGTTTCACTTTCCAGGATGTGTTTTCTCTCTTGCCTGTTCCACATATTGAGGAAGAGTTCGATATTGACATAAAGTGGAAAAACCAGGCCGAAACTAAGTGTTTGCCACAATCATATGCTATCATCAAACGAAGTATCCTATGTTTGCTGGCTCCCTAGCCCCTACCAGACTATGTTAAATATTATCCATTATCACTATGGCATAAATATAAGCAGTATCTATTTAACTGTGGTATATAAGGTATGGTAATTGCCTTAGCTCCAGAGGATTACTTTGCCACTCTTAACTGAATCAGATCAGTATCTCATAAAAAGAAAGCGCAATAATGTTGAAGCAGATGTTGGATGCACAAGCTGCAGTTCTACTCAATGCTCGGAGGGTTGTGTCTGCAAGTATTGCTCTTCATTCTCTTCCAGAAATTTATTAC
This sequence comes from Hygrophila difformis, assembly GCA_030278955.1. NCBI lineage: Eukaryota > Viridiplantae > Streptophyta > Magnoliopsida > Lamiales > Acanthaceae > Hygrophila > Hygrophila difformis. The sequence goes on from JAOANR010000010.1 coordinate 3,036,939, forward strand.
TTGGAGTGACTTATAATTTACTTTTGATAATATAGATTGTTAAGAAAGCCACATCTGTTTGTTTAAATGTTTATTTTTATAAAACAGGGTCCAGTGTATAAGCTGCTCGAAAGCTTGTCATTGTTCAAAGGAGTGTAAAAACCGACCCTTCCAGAAAGTGAAAAAGATCAAAATTGTCAAGGTACGTTGTGTTTGATTTTGTTTCTGAACTAATTCCAAATGTTAGGATCCCTCATATATGTATTCGTAACCTGCTGTGTGTGATGCTTACCAGACTGAACTTTGTGGTTGGGGCGTGGTGGCTGATGAATCAATCAGTAAAGGTGATTTTATTGTAGAATATGTTGGAGAAGGTAAGCTCTTGCAGCAGCATAATTGAAAAACTACACTTGCTTTCTCGTATTTATTACCACAATCTGCTTACCGGCATATGCATTTGCTTCTAGCTTAATGTTTTTTGATGGTTTTTAGGGGAAAGAAATTGTGATTAATGAAAATAATATGGATACCGCAAGAAATATTCATTTTAATGGCGAAGAATTTTGGTTCTACTGAAAAAGAGGAGTCAGGTCACTAACTATTGATTGAGATCATTAGCGACCCATGTAACAACTAGAATTTTCGATCACAAAAGTGACCTCTTGTAGTAAAATACAACTCTGCACAAAGTGGATTTTATTACTATTTGTTTCTATGTGAGCTATGTTTACATTTCTTTTTGGCCTGTTGCATTCATCATTCCAATAACCATCAGGAACTATTTGATGAAATCAAGCAGATCTAAGGAAGGAAAGATGGGAACCGTTTGAGTAATCTGAAGAACAAAGTATTCTTTTATTATTATTGTTATTTATCTTTTTTTATTTTGCTGGGCTGTGTGCTGGGAATATATAAACGAATTACCAAAAGTAAATAAAAGCATGAGAAAATGAGCAAGCCGCAAGTATTTAAAGGGGGCTAACTAACTCTAGGCCTGAATTTGGCTGGTCTGATTAGAATTTTATAAAATATGGTTTAATCTGATCTGAATTTATCTGGTCTGGTCTGAATATTTCTGGCCTAGTCTGAATATTTCTGGTCTGATTTGATTTCATCTAGTTTGATCTGGTCTGGTCTAATCTGATCTTATCTATCTATATTGTTATAATGATTTGATCTGATCTGATCCTGATCTGGTCTGAATGGATTTGGTCTGATCTTATTTAATCTGGTCTGATCTTAATGTTTTTTATCTGATCTAGTCTGATCTGATTTTTTTTTAAAAAAAGTAATAAATCCTGAAAATAAGTTTTAGAGAACAGGGCTTAACTGAAACTGCTCATAATGCCTATGCTTTTGTTACTGATCACCTTAAGATAGGTTATGCTGCTACTAGCCAATCAACTATTGTGTTGTTTGGTTTTTGTTAAACAATCGTGTTTCTATAACCTAGTTAACCAGTGTTGTATCACTTGCTTGTGTTGTCTTTATGAGAAGAATCACTTCAATGCTTCTGATCTTTACACATATGATGCCCAACATAACTGTTTCCGCATATGACAGTTATCAACGATGCCATGTGCGAAACAAGACTCTGGAACATGAAAGACCAGGATGCCAAGAACTTCTACATGTGTGAAATTAATAAAGACTTTGTTATCGATGCAACATTCAAGGGAAATTCTTCGCGGTTCTTAAATCATAGCTGTGCCCCTAACTGCAAACTTGAAAAGTGGTAAGTGTTTCTCATTTTCTTGTTATGTATATTCATCACTCATTTGGCAAACCACATTCAACATCCTTATTTAGGTGTTATGTTTAGCAGTTAGAGTTTATCTTTTTTCGCCTAAATATCAAACAAGACAACAAGTGCTTGGTATTCATAGCTTTTTAAGAAGTTTTTAAGTTGATCCTAAAATCTAAATGCTACTATATGTTATCAATTTTCCAGACACAACCTAACTTATTTTCATTGAAGTAACATATGATGATTCCATCTCTATTTAATGGTATGTTATTACCAAATCAATAGGCAGGTTGAAGGCGAAACTCGTGTTGGAATCTTTGCTTCGAAGTCCATCAAGGTTGGAGAACCGTTGACCTATGACTACCGGTAGGCACCATTGGATTCCAAACTTCAATTTTATAAAACGCCATTCTATGTATCTTTTAGTGACTTAAATAAACGAATTCATATTTTAGATTTCAAACTTTATGTTATACCGTTGCAGTTTTGTCCAGTTCGGGCCAGAAGTCGAGTGCCATTGTGGAGCGCCAAACTGCAGCGGATATCTTGGAACGAAAAGGAGGATGATATTTCCTCCGACGACTGAAAGGAAACTGGGGCTGGGGCTGGAGCTTTCATGGGGTCCCAGGCGACAAAGGACCTCAACAAAAATGGTCGGAATAACTATAGGTTAGTCTTCAGTTAAATCGTCGTCCTTTGGACAATTGTGCCATTGTTGTATGTACATTTCAAAATTTGGTAAGCGTGAGAAAATCACAGCAATATAAATGAACTACAGCTGCATTGTTGGCAGAACAAATAAATTGAATCTTCATGTATTCTACTCATTGATTTGTACCACAGAAATATCAATTGGTTAAAAAAAAAAGAAAGAAATATTTTTGTGATGGAAGAATATGTAATGAGAGATGTTGTGTGATGCATTTATTCTATTTTTTGTGATGTATATACGTAAAGGTGAACTGTAATCGGATTGGTATGTGAAGTACTATATATTATTATTATTATTATTATTATTATTATTATTATTATTATTATTTTGTTGCAAGCAAAACATTGCCAAATGCAGAAAAAAAAAATGGAATATTTGTACTTAATTCTTGTATTTTGGTAGAGGAAAAATGGAGTACTATTCTTATTCTTTATCAAGAATAATTTTCGGATGGGGTTGGGACTTACCCTAGTGATCAAGTCCCTCTTCTCTCAACCATAGGTTGGAGTTCGATCACCACCCGATCCCCTATCACCTCTCCTTTATTTCCATTTATAATTTGTGTGGTTTGGGCTCCTACATATCTTTGCCGACACATGAATGTCACTGTTTGCCAAAAAAAAAGAATAATTTTCGGATGTTAGAATTGTCGCACAGTATCAATTGCAAACTTTAGTAGATGCAATCCTAAGAATAATATGATGAAATCGAATATATATCGACCTATGTAATAATGACAGCAATGAAACAATTGACACTTGACCATATGTATATTTGCACACTATGTCCAAGTGAATCGCAAAACTTTATTTATTCTTCTTCAAAAACGCGATTCCAAATGTATCACACAATTTTAATTTATTTTTCAAAAAAAAATAATCTATTTTTTAATTTTCGCGTCAATATTTAAAAGTGGATTTATGGTTTCTTGCAGCAGGAATCAGCTTTTTTTTTTTTTAATCTCTTCCAATAATAAATACTTGACTATTTCACTTATTTTTTAATATGGAAACCACTTACGCCACTACAAATTTCCCAACATTAATTTAAATATATAATATACATATGATATATATATATACATTTTTTTTTAAAAGCCGAGGCCGGAAAAGAAATATACATATGATATTTGGGAATAAATTTATCTGTCATTTTTTTTTTTTGCTTCTACTCATATTCCACTCAATAGAAACATTCATGATATATGTGTATCTATGTGTCATAATCAGATCAACGGAATATAAGGTCAGTTTGATTGGTTAATAAAATTCATCATATAAATTAATTCAACCTACTTTAAGATCAATCAAATGGGGCCTAAGATATAACAAAAAATGAAATAAAATACGGCCATAGAGTTGATATGTTTGGTATCCACTAAAATAATTATATTTTTTTGGTAGAACAAAGAAAACTAAGAAAGAAACACAAATCCAAAACACTACATGATGGTGAGTCAAAAAATTAGTAGTACAGTATTAATTAAACCACAATATAGGAGAGCAATCATGCATAGCATGGTAATAACTACTTTAGCTTAAATTATGAGGCTATTACAATAGTATTACACAGTCAAACTAAATCATATATATATATATATGTACTTTCCAAACATTCATATGAACAATTTGGAACCCAAATGGCACTCTTGTCTTTTGGGATCCAAAGTATGCACTTTCTAAAAACTGAATTATTTGCAATTTCTTACAATACAGACAATGACACACTTAGAAATACATTAGCAATTGGTTACTGCTGATAATGTTCCTTTTGAGAAACCTTTTGCAAATTTTTCGCCAATATTCTCTATCCGCCTCTGCTTCCATTAACTGTAATTTTGCCTCTTCACCCAAACTTCTCTGCATTATATATGCACCAATATTGGTGAAATATTAGAATTAAACTTAATGACAAAAATATAAAAGCCAAGTTACAAATCTAATCTTACAAAATCAATAAGTCAATAGCATAGATATAATGCCATATATGCACAAGACCACATTTGTATTTATATTGCACATATTCACATGATATAAAAAAAGCTAGAGCATATTAAATTAAACCCGACACGACGCGATTGTTGAATTACCTCAATGCAATCGTTGGATAGAAGGCGATCGATGAGGTTATCAAGGATGTCTTTAGTGTACTCGGGATGGCCTTGAATTCCCATAATGTAGTCTCCGTACATGAACATTTCCACCTGAGTTTTGTCCGAGAATGCAAGCACTCGAGCCCCCTCCGGCACTTCCCACACCTATTCGATTAAAAAATATATTGATGATAATACACAAAAACATGAAGAAAACCCTAATTTCTAAGGATAAAAGATAATTATCAACATGACATTGAGGTCCAGGATTTAAAATTTATAATAATTAGTGTTAAGTATATGTTTTATATACTATGCCTCATCTTGATGACACTGAATGATGGAAAGGTTTGAAGGGATTGTTTCATGTGATAAGCCAAATGATGAGTAGAACTCCTCATTGAGGATCACTTCTTTTACTCCAATGTCCCATCCACTAGAGGATTTTCCAACTTTGCCCCCCAAAGCTCTACACAATATCTACAAAAAGGGAAGTATATCATATATGCATAATCAAGTTCAGACTTCAGAAATATAGTGATCATCACTAGTTCCAAATCCTACTACAAAAATTTCGCAGCAAGGTGATGGAAGGATTTTGTGACAAACGTTTAGGCGACAAAATTTTAGGTGACCATATTTAATTTGTCTTCTTTTTCGTTACCTTCTCACGAATTTCTTATAGTTACTTTACCTGATGACCGAAGCAAATGCCAAGAACTTTCTTTTGCATGACAAACAAAGTTTGCAAGAGAACACAAAGATCAAGAATCCAATCCTCATGCCCATAGGCATCATGAGGGCTCCCACTTATCACAAAACCTTCATATTTCTCAAGCTCATTCAAGAAAGGGAATTTTCCATCCACCACATGAAATGAATCCCATTTCTCACATTCTCCATTATCATCTCTCAATGTCTCCACGAATACGTTGTAGTATCCACCATACATTTTTTTCACATAATCCGAATCGTGTGCCGCCAATAGAAGTGCAAATCTTTTCTCCCCTTCAACAGCCATTTCCCCTCTTTTCTTCAAATTAAAGAGGACTTTTTTAAGGTATTTTTGTGTTATATTGGTTACAAATGGAAGGGAAAAGAGCTGCCTTTTATTTATACAAGAAATCCAAATAGTTTTTCTTAGCTTAAGAATGAAACTTGATTCCTTGATAATCCTTCGGCCTGTAGTTTTGTCTGAATAGGAAAAATATTCTGGCATATAACTAGCTAGGTGCGTGAATAATGTGTCTTCGGGTAATATTCTTTCTATCTACTCGTATTTGTATATAGTGAATATATAGATTCCTTCTACCCAATTTTATAATAAAGCTAATGAAGGAATATTAATTAGTTAATTAATTTACTTGAATTAATTTACTAAGCTAACTTCGAAACCGTGATCATGCAGATGTGGGCTAAGGCCCGTTCTCTAGAACTTATTTTCAGGCCTTATTACTTATTTTTTACAAAAAACAAATCAGACCAGATCAGATAAGAAATATTTTGATCAGACCAGATTAAATAAGATCACACCAGATCAGATCAGATCAAATCATTATAATAATATAGAGAAAATAAGATCAGATCAGACCAGATCAGAACAGACCAGATGGAATCAGACCAGACCAGACCAGACAAATTCAGATCAGACCAGAAAAATTAAGGCCTAGAGAATGTCTTAAATAAGTTGTCCTGATCTGAATTTTATAAGATTTGGTCTGATCTGATCTGAATTGGTTTGGTCTGATTTGATCTTATCTTATCTTAGTTATATTATTGTAATTATTTGATCTGATCTGGTTTGGTCTGATCTTATTTAATCTGGTCTGATCTTAATTTTTCTTATCTGATCTGGTCTGATATGATTTTAATAAAAATAAATAACAAGTCTTGAAAATAAGTAATAGAGAACGGGCCTAAGTAGTACTTCCTCCGTTTTTTAAAGATAGCTACTGACCAACCCAGCACGCAGTCCAATGCATAATTTAAACCATTAATAACTCAAATTCGGTAGAAGTAAAAATTCTAAAACTTCGGTATTTAAAAACTATAAGATGAGACGAATCTAACAAGATCTCACTTGGCTATATTTTAACTTGTATATCTATGATAAAACTTCAAATTAAAGTGTTTAGGTGAATAGTGTCAATTTTACCAATGTAGCTATCTTTTCCAAACGGAGGGAGTATATAATTTTATATTGGTATGAATTAAAACTAATTTCTCTACCTTACTGCCTACATACTAGAGCCAATTCAATTCAGCTTCTTGTCTCAGCAACTATACTTTTCATTTTTGAACTACAATCAACGTTTATTCAATAAGCGAAGGTGTGAAAAATAAATAAATAGATAGATACTCCGTAACTTTAATTTTAAAAATATAATAAATTATTTAACGAGTCAAATTAATTTTATAGTAGAATCGTATTCTCAAAGTAGTGTATGTAAGTAAGTAAGAATTTTTTTCTTTATTTGATGTCCTTAAGTTATTCCGGTTTCTTTGCACTTTGTATTTTTTTAATCATCATCCTTTGTTTTTTTCGGTTGAGGTACCAAGAATATATACGTGTGTTTGTCTCAGTTTTTGAGCAAACAAAAGGTATCAGCAGCAACGAAGATGGCACATATTATAACGTGTCACTGTATTATACTTACATTAATTTAATATACTTAGCATACTTCCTCCGTCCAAAACAGAAGGTCTCTTTTGATTTTGTTGATGTTGTTAATTATTTAATTTTGACTCGATTTTATTGTAAATATATAATATAGTCAAATTGGATGTTAATATATTCGTCTAATCACATATATTTTTTTTTATGGTAAAGAAGGGTCGAAGCGATTAATTATTAACGGCAGTTTTACTTTTACATATTTTCAATCATTAATTGTTAAAAGAAATGTATAAAACTACATACCCAATTGAGTAGTATAATATATATATATTGCATCCAATTAAGGGCGACACTGCACTCACCATAGGAATGGTCACGGCCCCGCTATAAATATTGCCAAAAAGTTTATAGTAGTATATGTTAAGATATAGGGTTTGTTCTGCACGCAGAGCTGGAGCTGTAGCTATCAGTTCTATTTAAGTGTTCTGTACAACTAGCTGTAGCTGTCAAAAAATGTATGAAATGACATAAAAGGACAAATATTTATGTAGAATATTGGGTAGTGGGTTGGTTATTGGGTTAAATTGTAATTGGACATAAATAAGCTTGCTAGTTTATATTTTTAACGCTACAAGAAGTAGCTTCTAAAAAAAACTCCCAAAAACTCCCAAAAGAATGTTTATTATATATATGTATGAGATTTTAAGATATTTTTAATATATGTATATATTTTAGAAGCTATGCTAAATGCTAAGTTTTTTCCCAAACGCAGCTTATAATCCAATAGTAAAACTTGTTCTATACTTCAGAACAAATGTTTGTGGCTGTAATTTTATATTAGTATTATTTTTTAGTGTAATCGGCCCCTCCTTATTAGCATTCCTCACTGATTGCATCCAACAATTTTGGGGCATATATGTGCAGTGGTTATACTTATTCGTATATATTAGCATGAATCGGATATGCAGAGAGAGAGCGACGCATGCTTATTCTTTCGAGAATTGATGAGATAAGTGTGTTAATTCGATGAGTTTATACATGATAATAGTATTTTTCTTTCTTTTCAACATATACTAGGAATGATTTTATATTCTATAAAAAGTCGAGTTCGAGAATCATATACTTGCATTGCGTGCTGACTTTGCAAAATATTCAATTCCTAAATTTTCATGGAAATTGAGCCATTTTTTGGGTCGAATTTCTTAATCTTCCGCTCGGCTATTTTTTTTTTTTTTGAGAAGTCATTAAAGGTCTGGAAAGAGGTGGTGGGAGCCCGTGTCACATCTGCTCGGCAAAATTTGATAAAATGCTCAACCATTTAATTTTGAAATTACACTTCCAATCCCACGATTTTGTATCATTTTCTAATGTTTTTGTTTATAATTGCAATATCATTATTTATTATTTCTTTTCTTCATGACTACTTGGATCGGACCTTATTAATGTCCGGGTTTTATTGATATTATTTGATGAGTCTTATTATTCTTTATTAGTGTCAAAATTGTTTGATAAGTTACTAATGAAAGTATATCCAATAAAACCAATTAAACGGGGGCCGGCATATATAATATTTCAATTGAACTTGATTAGTTGCCTACTTTGGTAGTTTTTGTTTTTTTCTTAGGTCGCTACAAAAAATTTACATGAATGCCACGAAAAAGAAGATGAAAATCATCCTCTGATGGTTTTCGTCATCTTGTTTGTCACCTAAAACAAGTTGTTTCATTTCATCGCCTTTCCGCAAAATTTATTGGGAAAAAACATTCATTTCTTATAAATAAGTTTTGGAGATTTTTTATTATTACGGACCAAGCAACTTGTAACATATATTTATGTAATACGAGATCTCATCGTCTCTTTGGACAAAATTATCTTGTACCTCAAAGTATTTTATTTTAAAAGAGAAAAAATATCAATTTTATGTATTTCTCATCATTTTTCTTTAATATTTATAATATATAAGATGGGCCCAGCCTAACACTTTGCTTCATATTTTCAATCCAAGCCCAAAACCAGCAAACCTTAAAAAAAAAAAAAAATACAATATTATATAACTGAATAGAAATTTTAGGATTTATAGTATGTTTGGGAAATAATTAGAATTTAGCGTCTGGAGTTTGGAGTTTAGAGTCTGGAGTTTGAAATTAATGGTGAAAAATAGTTTTAAATTTGAATAATGGTGTTTGGTAATGCAATTTTAAATTAGAGTTGTTTGGAGTTTGGGAAACTAAAAGTTGGGGGAGAGCAGCGTTCAGAGTTTAGAGATTAGAGATTAAAATTTGGCGGTTACTGTAATTAGTGTTTACTATATATAGGATTTTAGGCTATTTTTTGTATGTATTTTAAAAGCTAAACGCTAATCGCTAGTGTTTTTTCCCAAAGGCAGCCCTAGTGTTGAGAAAAAATTATGCACATTCCCTAGTTAATTTCAGAATAATTTTCAGAATCAATCATTGATTGTTTCGGTGGTGAATGAAACACAAATTAGAAAGAATAAGGATTAAAAGTGAGGTCAAAAAATTTGAATGGTCGGCCCAGTGCTTATCCCATACTGTAGTTAATTGCGTTACATGTTTCATGGATTAATAAATTTCTTAAGTTAGTGTGGTTTAGAAATACTAATTCATTATTATTGTATGTGTGATGACAGTATGTATAAGATAAAATAATTTATTAATCATAGATATATGGAGTGACGCGTGGACTTAGCGGTTAAAAACTTTAAATATAGTTGTGAGTAAAAAATTATTTTCAGAGAGAGATATTCATATTATAATATTCCATTTATTAGTGATTTCAAATATTAATCATGAAATGTAAAAAAAGGTTTTAAAAGTACTTTATTTAAGCCGAAAAAATATAAATAATCATATAAAGTAAAATAGTGGAGTATACTAAATAAAATTGTAATAGAGCACCCCCACCAAATCATTATTACGAATGCAAATCCATAGAGTGGCTTCCGATCGCGGTCTTCATTAGGGTTTCATTCATATTTGTTCTTGATGTATTAATAAATTATTATCTCAGTGAATATATATATGATAGATGCATCATTATTTTTTTGGTGAATTAATAGATGCATCATTGGAATGATAAATGATAAATATTTTTGAATAAATTAAGTCCAATATTTAAAATTGATTATATTGGATTATAATTAAACCTATATAATTTACCAAAAAAAGCCCTTTAATCCATGGAATTTGCATACATTTCCTGGTTAATTATTCGTTCTTTAGAAAAGAAAGCTCAAATAAATGCGAGAAAAAAAAAAAAAAAAGGCAAATTCTAATCGAAAAACTTCCATGAAATAATCTTCACATTTCAAAGGGGCAAGCAAAAAAAAGGCGAACAAAAAAAAGAATTACACATACTTGTACAGTTGTGTGTATATATTTATATATATAAAATATAATCCCTCTGCTACGCCATAAAAGTGTAAAGTTATTACCAGTTCACTTTTGCTTTTTCAAAAGTCTTGTAATGCCCAAAAGATGACCCTTTGTTTCTAAACCAAGTCCTTGAATCCCTTCTCCAGAATAAATCCAGACCATTCATATGAAAAATCTAGGGTCAGGATTTATTCTGGAGCTGTACTCCATGGTCTCCTACAAAGTGAGCCAGGGGGAAGCTACCCACTGATATTATAACCCTAACACAATAGGGTAATATATGCATCCCCCAAAAAACACAGTACACACACTAATCTTCTGCTCCAGTTGTAATAGATGCACATATATACATACACATACATACAGTCATACAGATGTACTATTTGTGTATGGCTTTGAAGGGATATTGAAGAGGCTCAGCTCAACTGATGAGGTGTCTAAGGTACCACATTGTGTGTGTGAGTTTCCTTTTTTTGAAGTTTCTGTATAACTTCTGGAGGAGGAAAAGAAAGAAAGTGGCAATGCTTTGCTGTGTCTGTCAAGAATTATGCGTTAAATAGTGTAATAGAGTATTTATACTCCCTCCGTTTTTTAAATGATAGCTACGTTGGAGAATTTGGCACTATTCACACAATCACTTTGATTTGAAGTTTTATCATAGTTATTCAAGTTAAAATATAGTCAATTGAGATCTTGTTATATTCGTCTCGTCTTGTAGTTTGTATCGAACTTTTAGAATTTTTACTTGTACCGAACTCGAGTTATTACTGATTTAAAATGTACATTGGACTGCGTGCTGCGTGGGTCCGTAGCAAACAAAAAAAAACGGAGGGAGAATTTTGTAATAACATAAGTGTCAGGGTTCATGCATATACTTACAATTCTGGAAAAGCTAAGTTATGCTCTTCCATTTCTTTTTAGTTGTCTTTTTAGAGACTAAAACGTGTTTCAAAATAGTTGTCACTTGTAGGTAGTTATAGGTAGTTATACTATATTTTTACTATATTACTCTTTACTTTATATACTCCCTCCGTTTTTTTAAAATTGAAGCGGACCCACAGTGCACGCAATCCAATGCACGTTTTAAATCATCTAACACAGTTTCGATATATGTAGAAATTCTAAAAGTTCCATATTTAAAAACTACTCGACAAGATGAATCTAACAAGATCTCACTTGGCTATATTTTAACTTGTATAACTATGATAAAACTTCAAGTCAAAGTGCATGTGTAAAGTGTCAAATTTTCAAGTGTTACAATAATTGAAAAACGGAGGGAGTAAATGTTATTTCTTGACATTTATTAAAAAAAAAACGTTTAGTTGAAGTGTAAAAATAGAAATTTATGAATTAATTAATGCAAATTTTGGTTATTGAATTTGAGTTGAACGAAACAACTAATAATGAATGGAATGAATAGTGTATATTTGTGTGTGTATAAATAATTTTTTCTTTTGTCTGTCTCTAATTATGGAAAAAATAGTATAGTTCTGTTGCCAATAAATTTAAATGATGATAGCAGTTCACGTCTGTAATAAAATTTTATTTATTTTTTACAGTATTTCTTTTGTGAGAATGAAAAATAGCTGCCAATCTGCCATGCATCTTTCTTTAAGGCCTTGTTTGGCAACAAAATGAGTGTAGCAGCTAAAGTTTGGGAAAGCCTTTCATCACTAGGAATGTGAAACAAGTACAACCAAACATGGAATTATTGTTTCATTTGAAGGTCCTGGACTTGAAAGTCCACACCGCAACAAAATGAAAGTCCTAATCAAGAAAGAATTGAACTTGCTACGCTATTAATTAACTACAATCCGCGACTCTAATATATTTTAATCTTAGAAACGATTTATTTTTTTTTTAGTGCAAAACTATTTTACTAGCTAGTTCTTCACTTAAATTAATTATAAATGTGATTTTACTATGAACTTTTATTTGTAGTAGTTGATAATTGACCAAAGTATTCACGATCATCAATATTATTAACATATAGTGCTATAAAGATAAAAAGGAAAAAAAAGATAAAGATGATTAGATAAAAATGGATTTTTTTTATTTTTTATTTTTTGCATTGAATGATAAATAAAATTAAATAAAAAAAATAAGATCACGTTGAACTTTTGAAACTTATCTTTAACTTTTGCTTTTAGAAAACTTTTTTTTTTTTTTTGCTTGATTTAGAAAACTATTTTTGATATATGTAGACAGCAAAAATATTTTTAGTTACCTCCAATATTATATGAAGTGGCTCATCAAAAAAAATATTATATGAAGTGGGGACAAGAACTTGGTACGATGGTCAAGTCCCCTGGCTTTCAATCTCCAGATTGTGGGTTCGATTCCTTATTCAGTTCTCTGTTCCTCTCATTTATCTAATTCGCGTGTCATTGATTCCACCATCATTTTGTCTAATCTGTATAGACTGTTCAGAAAAAAAAAATATATTATATTAAGTGCGTATATATATTAGAATTTTGTCTTTAGGTTTGTACCTTTTTTTAAGAAGCCTTCCAAAAGTCTAAAAATCAACAGTAAATTTGTTCGAAATGATGTTTATACAATAGAAACAAAGGGAGTTATCAACCCAAAAAAAAAAAATACAGTAGAAATTAAATATTCCACTTCTTTATTACTTCCTCATTTCTCATATATTTCTTACGGACCCACTGCGCACGCAGTCAATGCACATTTTGAATCAATAATAACTCAAGTTCGGTATATGTAAAAATTCTAAAAGTTCGATATTTAAAAACTACACGACAAGACGAATCTAACAAGATCCCTCTTGGCTATATTTTAACTTGTATAACTATGATAAAACTTTAAATCAAAGTGCATGTGTGAATAGTGCTCTAAAATCAAATGTAATAAACATTTGAGAATGGAGGAAGTAGGTTATAGGAAGTGCGTGGTCCTGCTGGGAGCTTGTATATATTCTTCTTTCGTTGTACTTTTATCTAAGTGATCTTGTAATGTCATTTATGTTCATTTTTCTGTATACTACTCCATTTGTTGTTTTCTTTTTCAGAGATATGGGCTTCCATGGGATATTTCATCATAGCTTTTCTTGATTCATTTCTTGTCTACCACTTTCAGTTCTGCCATTTTTTGTTCCACAGGTAAACAACCAATACTCATTGCTCCTCTTTATTTTGGTACTTTATTTATTTATTATTATTATTATTATTTTGCCATATATAAATAGCTAAAGCTCTTTCCCCTTTCTTCCCTTTTGCTTCCTTTTTCTTTTTCATTTTCTGGATTCTGAGTGAGAATCAGACATTTTCTTGATCCATTGTGTTTGCCATTTGTTCTTCAACCTCTGGATTTACAGACTGATACATTTGTTGCGAGCTCCTTGGACTAAGAAGCCCAGATGAATCCTGACCATTGATTTGTGGAATTCGCATTATGAATGATTCGGATTCATCTAGTCTTTGCAGTCTCATGAGCTCCAAGGAAAATTACTTACCATTCATACAAAATTCAAAATTCCATTTTCAGAATTAATTTATGGCCATACTCTATCAATATTTTTTTATTTATGACGAGCAATTAAGTCGTTACGTTTTTTTTAAAAAAAATTTCCAAAGAGGAGATACTTTCTTCCTTCATCAATATTGACTATTTCGTTTACCAAAATAAAAGAAAAAATATTGACCATTTCACATTCTATAATGATAAACAATATAAAAATCAAATGAGCCATCGGGTTATCCAGTGGCGGACGCAGAATTTTTGACCGGGGTCTAATAAAAAAATTTTGATAATAAAAAGTAATAGAATTTTTTTTTTTTTTAATTTGAGGTGTGGCCGAGGCCCCACCGGGACTAGGGGGAGATCCGCCCCTGCGGTTATCTATGGGATGGAGGGGAGCATGTTGTTGGATTATTTTACACTTCCTTAGAGTCGAAATAATCGTTTATAAGTGCATTGACACACAACGTATGAGAGAGAGAGAGAGTTGGATCTTGATTGTCCATTGTCATCTGTGTCTGATTATTTCTTGGATCGGTCATCGTCCATTTACCAGCTCACTTTGACCGACATTTATTCTATTCGGCCTTCACTACTCTACGTTCAAAACCTAATTTTGTTTATAAAAATATTAAATTCAATTAAGTACTGGACATGTTTGGATGTAACCAGATAGCAGATAGCATATAACAGATTTGACTAGCAGAATTGAGTAGCAGATAATATTGACTAGATTATAGTAGCAGATTTTTTTTTGGGTAGGGTGACGCACAAGTGTCGGCTAAATAAAAAAAAAAACTAAAAGAAACTACAAGAAACGGAACGAAAGAAACAACTAGTACCGCGGGAACAAAGTGCCCACCGCATCCGCATAAAGTAAATCCCGGGTAGAGTCCGGGGGAAAAGCCCAGGTGGTAAAGAAGTTCTCAGCCTGAGCTCCAATCTTTGCGAGTCCATCAGCCATAGGGTCCCCTCCCGGAGGGTGTGAAACCATCTAATACCAGGAAGATCATGAAGAAGCTGCTCAATATTCTTGAGCACTAGGAAGAAAATATGCCGAGTGCAAGGCACTTGCTTGATAAGCCGAAGGCCTCCTCAGAGTCGGAATAACAATAAGCATTAGAGATACCAAGGTCCATAAGACGCTTCATGCCATTGAGAATGCCATTAGAGATTATAGTAGCAGATTTAGTAAAAGATGTTTGGTAGATAGTACATTTAATATGTAAAATTGTGCAATCTTCAATATGCTCTTCAATATGCTTAAAAAACTAGCATATTGATCCAAATATGCTCCATAATATGCTACTTACCAAACAAGCATATTGGCTGGTCAAACATGCTACTTTATGTTATATGCTCCTTACTGACAACCAAACCACCTCACTATCAATCATGCATGTTGCATCAGGACATAGTTTGTAAATTCTACGGTCATTTGATTCTTAATTATAAACTTATTAGTGTTGGTGCGGTATTATTAGTAGGAGTATAAACTACTTAACTACTTAGTGGGTGTTTGGATAAGCAATTTGAAACGGATTATCTGATTATTGCGTTTTCAAAATGTAGATAATCAGGTTTGCAGCACTATTTTTTAGCGGTTAAACTGATTATTTGCGTTTTGAAAACACAATAATTAGATAATTAATTTTCTTGCGGCTTATCCAAACACCCTCTTAGCCAATTTTATTGCATAGTTATTTTTTTAGGTGAATACCAGGGTATCCCCAGACCTCATTGGACCCAAGACTAATCCCTCGAGGATCGGGTGGACATTGAAGGGTTGCATCTCCCAAAGCAGAATTCTGCATACACAAAGGCTCGAACCCGAGACCTTTGCTTAAGCTGTCAGAGCCCCATACCACTTAGGCCAACTGCATTTGGTAGTTATTGATATACTATATCTTATGTAATTTTTTAAATATTTTAAAATATTAGACGTTAAACAATTAAATTGAATTCCCTAGCTAAAAGAGAGTGCAACACCTTGGCTGCTATCAACCCTAACCGTACAAAATAATGTAACAAGGTTAACCAATGGTAAGAACATTAGAACAGTAGCAACACCCAGCTCCCTGTGACTGTGAGGTTCGGGCTAGGGTTTCGAGGTCGGCTGGCAGTCTCGAAATCTCAATTTAAAAAATGCACAAAATAAAAAGGAAAGGTAATTTTTTTTTTTAAACAAAAGAAGCAAATTAATTACTAGCAGTATAGAGTAAAATTTAAAGGCCTGGGAATTGCTGCTTGTTTGGTCAGCAAATTAAACTCGAGCCTCCTTCACCCTTTCCAATAAAATTACAGACAAAACGTTTGAATAAAATTCCATATGATGAAGGGATTGGGTCTTTGGGAGTAGGGACACATCTGGAATTTCTTGAATTCTCTTAGTTACTAGTAGTACAAAGATTAAAGAAAGGGGCAGTAGTACTTTAGTCTTAATTTACTAGACAAAAGCAAAAGGGTTTGTTTTTCCTTAGCTTTAGCCAAATTAGGGTTTCTACTGATCAATGGTGGGAATGGGATTAAGCTGTGGTGTGCTTTGTTACATTACATGATGAACATTTTTGCATGTGAATGTGCATATATATATCCAGCTCTATACTATAATATACTCATGTTTATTTTGAAGCTCTTTCTTGGCTAAAAAGGAAGAAACAATGAACCCTCATTTCAGGCTTATTTACTTGGCCTCATTATGTTGAGACAGACATTTATATATAGTCAGCAGTGTGTGTGTGTGTTGACAGTCAGACCAGTAGACACATAAGAAAACAACACAATAGGAGAGAAATGCCCTCCTGTCTTCATCTCTTCTGGGAAAGCTCCCGGGACTTCCAACACCAATCTAGGATCCTCTCTTTCACACCATTGATCAACCTTCTGGACTTGGAATCCCAGGAAATACCAAGAGCCTCCTCCCTTTCCACAGCTCCCTGTACTAAAAACCAACACAAATGTCCTTTTTTTAACCCAAAAAGAAAAAAAAAAAAAAAGAGAGAGAAGAAATTAAAAGATTAATGTTAAACCTTTATTATTGATTTGTTTTAAAATAAATTATCATTTAACTTTAATTACTATTTATTTCTTTTTACATAGTATAATAATAAATATATACTCCTATTATATCAATTCTTTCCTAAGCTATAAAAACTACTACTACTACTACTATTTTATTTTAGTTATTTTTACATTTGCTAATACTATTTTAATTAATTTGTAAATTACCCAATTTTGATATACAATTATTTTAAAATTTCAGGATCATAGGCATTCTTTTTGTATATGTGTGTGTATATATATTCCCCTCTCTGCATTTTCTCAGCTATAGGACAATATTACCCATCAAAGCCTTTGAAAGTAGAAGCAATTACAAACCCAAACCCACTTTTCCCCCAAGAAAACAAATAAAGTACTAATGGCAACCAACATTTCAAGTTTCAACATCCTCTTAGTGCTCCCAAACGACACAATGCGCCATGGAATAATCCCCTTCCAAGCTTGAGTTGAAATAAGAGAAAGAAAAAAAAAAAAAAAAAAGAGGCATTATAACTTTGTTTAATGTTTTCTTGTGTCCGAATAAGGACATGATGATGATGATGATGGGGTGGAATTTGCAGTGCCGAGAAGGTTCTAGCTTTTGGCATGTGATGGAAGAAGGTATGAGAGCTCCATTCATGGCCAAAATGGATTTCGCCAAGAAAGTGGATCTCGGTGGGCCTCCACTCACTCGGAATAGCTTCAAGATCTTGTCTTTGCAAGTGGGTTTTCTTTCAATCTCGCACTTCTTCTGTTACATTGGGTTCTGACGGCGGCGGCGGCGGCGATGCGGCGGCGGTGGCGTGATATTGGCGGAGCGGCTCAATCTATTGATTTTGGTAACACAGATTTGATTAATTTTGCTTCTTTTCTGTAATTTGTTGTCTTCTTTTTTCTTTGGTTGTTTATATGAAAAGAAATGTTTTTTTTTCTTTTTCTTTCTTTCAAAGTTATTAATTTGCAGAGGTCGGTAGTTCTGCACTCTTTTTTTTTTGTTATGCCTTGAATCTTTTGAGAATTTCTTAGATGGCTTAGGGATGAAAGGCTTGTAAATAATTGATTATCTGGGATTTATACTTCAATTTTTTAGGACTAAAAACGATTTTCCAGAAATAATGTGGTTAAAAGGATGGTACAGTGTTATAATTTGAGTTTGGGTGTTTCTTCATTCCACAAAATAAAATTCCACAAATATCTTTTCTTTTCATTTTTTTTTTTGTGTATTACATCTTGCATATTTTAATTTCCAAAAGGTGTGCTTTGTGATTATGTGATGTGGATTAGCGTATCTGATTTGTTTTATTACAGTGTTGGGAAATTAGTTGTCTTCCACACAGGTACTGGACAAATTTGGTCTTTGTTCAGAATGGCGAATTTTGAAATTTAAAAGGGATTATTGTGTGGGACTCTTGCAATCATATGTTCCATTTTTTTTTACTAATTTTATTTTTTTACAAAAAAATATTTAATTCAATCATGTACTACTACAAAAATTCAGGTTCTTTAATGGACCAAAATGCCCCAACGAACTCTCCCATAGTCCCATGAATCAAAATGGTCTCACCTCATTTTGTGCACAAGACTAGCCATGAAAAGTGCCTCAACCTAAGCAGAGTAGTGTTTGAAAATCTAGGTTCTGGGAGACCATAGGATAGCTGGAATTAAGTTAGGACAAAAACCTATCCTCATATATACACATACACATACATATAGAAGTATAGATGTGTATATAGGAGTACATCTAATTAGTTCATACCTAGAAGTCAAGAGTAGACATGGTAATGGGGGATGATGATGTTTGGGATGGGTGCCCATTCAGGTTTTGTTCTTCCCTTTCAAGTGTCATTTCATAGAAGTATATAGTAAAAAAAAACATTAATAAAATAAATTAAAGAAATATTTTCAAGGAGAAACTTGAAGCTCCCTGGACTCCAGAACCAGCTGACTACACACCATCATATTCATGTTGTGGGAAAAGTATTGAAGTCCAAGGAGCTCCAAGATGTAGTACTTTTTTTCTGTGAAGAAAATTTCTTTCATAGGTTATGAGAGACATTGATCAATTTAATCATACTTATTCCTCAAATCCTGTTATTGTACATCTTTCCTTTAAAAATCAATTTGTAAGAAGACAATGATATATCATTCAAGGCACTGTTGATGTCTGCATTTACAACTTGAATGTGCAAATCCATACATAATAGAGTACATACACACATATAGTATATGTAAAAAATGGAAAAAAAAGGTAAAAACGTCCTATATCTTTCCAAAAATTTCAAATCCGTCCTTTTTCTATTTTATTACCGATTTAGTCCGCTACAAATGCTAATTATGTTCAAATCAGTCCTTTTTTCATTAATTATATTCTAATTGCTGACGTGGCAAGGGTTTTAATTTAAACCTGACACGTGTGCATAATATTAGTCATTTTTCTTTTATCTTTTGCCAATTCAGTCCTAAACTTTTATTTTGTTCTATTTAGTCCTCTACCCCAATCACTCATTTTTATATTAATTGGCCTCAAACCTTTCAAATTATTTCATTTTAGGCCCAGAACCTTAAATTTTTTATTATTACTAATACATTTATCAAATAAATGCCCAACATACTTCCGTAAATAAAATTAAATACCAAACCTCATACATTGGGTTTGACCGCCTTGTTACCGGGTCTTTGAAGTTCCGAATTTTACGGACTCTCTCTAACCACCCGACCGTAACGATGGTTCATTGGTTCTGGTTTCCTTCAGCAACAATCAGCACAATCATACTTTGTGGACAATAAAATTCAGGCTATTTTTTTAATATTTTTAATAATATTAATATTTTTCAATAAAACCAAGGCTTCCTGTATCCATAACCTTCCAAAAATTCAAGTTAAATCATTTACTGAAATATTGCTACATCCTAAGGTAGGACGCAAAGTAAGATTCTGTTGATTGTTACTGAAGGAAACCAAAACCAATGAACAATCGGTTGCGGTCGAGTGGTTATTAGAGAGAGTCCGTAAAATTCCGGTACTTGAAAGACCCGATAACAAAGCAGTCGAACCCAATATATGAGGTTTGGTGTTTAATTTTATTTATGGAAGTATGTTGTGCATTTATTTGATAAATGTATTAGTAATAATAAAAAATTTAAGGTTCTGGGCCTAAAATGAAATAATTTGAAAGGTTTGAGGCCAATTAATATAAAAATGAGTGATTGGGGTAGAGGACTAAATAGAACAAAATAAAAGTTTAGGACTGAATTGGCAAAAGATAAAAGAAAAAAGACTAATATTATGCACACGTGTCAGGTTTAAATTAAAACCCTTGCCACGTCAGCAATTAGAATATAATTAGTGAAAAAAGGACTGATTTGAACATAATTAGCATTTGTAGCGGACTAAATCGGTAATAAAATAGAAAAAGGACGGATTTGAAATTTTTGAAAAGATAAAGACGTTTTTACCTTTTTTTTTCGTAAAAAATGTATACAACATCCCATCATCCCATGTACCAAAGAAATTTAGTGGTGTCCAAAATGCACAGATATGATGTCAGTAATGTATGGGGCCTGGCTCATTTAATTTGGCAGTTATATTTGAACCAACACTCTAGTGAATTGTGGTGCAGAGTGCATGAAAACCTTCACACTATAGTCTATAGCTACAAGATAATGTGTGTGAATGTATGTACTGCAAATGAGAGAGAGAGAGAGAGAGAGAGATAATAGATAGATCGATATATGAAATCTTTGAAGAGACTGACAGTTTTCTCTGCAGACCATATGGTATTAATTGTTCATGTCTCCTTCCTGTTTTGTGTGTTGCAATAACAAAAAAACAGTGGGGCTCTTCCCTATGGTCTCTCTCTCCCTCTCTCTCATCAAAGTTGTTCATATACAGTAGTATTTCTCATTTTTAGTTTTTGCAGTTTCGTTTTGCAATTTGCATCATCACATCTATCCATGTTGAAAATGTAGTACTCTCTCCATCTTACCAATATCAATTTTTAAATTGTATCTCAATTTTATTATAAATATATAATTTAAAAATAAGTAAATACGAGTTTTGTTAGAATCATCTACTATCACATTCTTTTAGAATATACTCCCTCCGTTTTTTTTTTAAAAATTAACATTCATTGTCTTCATTCAATCTAATACACATTTTTAAATAGTACTAATACTTAAATTTTATAAAATAAATTTTTAATATTATAAAATTACGTGATTAGACGAATCTAACAAGATCTGACTTGATTATGTTTTATCTTATTTAACTGTGTTAAAAAATCGAATCAAAATTACTCAATGAATAGTGTTTACTATGCAAACGTTATAATTTTTAAAGAACAGAGGAAGTATATACTTATGGAAAACAATTCGAGCAATTTAGTTTAGAGTTGAGCTGCACCAGAGAAAACACAAACATATAAACTTCAATTAGTTTAACATGTCTACAACTTATGGAATAAGGGAAGACATGGAAACTACTCAAACTACATAGCAGGATCAATAAGCATTTATGTATTGCTCATTTCTTGAATAATGATAGAGTATAGATGATTGAATCATACGCCTTTTAATCTCACAATGATACATGAAGATCACAAAGACACAAACCATTTAGTCATTCACAAATATTGATGAATTGAATACTGACAAAACAACTCGTGCAATCGTGCTTTGATAATACAAAAGACAAATACAACCATACAAGGGCATGTTTCAATTTCATGATATGAGATGATTCGGTAGAACAGGTATATCGGGTAAAACATGATCATGCAAAAACTCAATCTTGGTTTATAATTTGTTATGACACGCTTCTGAGATTTCAGTAGCAGGCACATAAGAACCCACTGCAGAATGTAACAATGAACAACCTTTTCAACGAATACAGTGTGATGCAAAGCCATAGTGATGCAAAGCCATAAGCAAATTGATTCTATAAAAGGCAGACAAACAATAAAGAATCATAGGCAAAGTGGCGTATGCAAAGAAACATCCTAGAATCAATTGCAGAACATTTACAACCTTGGAACATCCTGTATACCATTAGAGCTATTATGATATCCTCAAATCCCAATCTCCATATATTATCATCATATCAAACAATTAATATGCTCTTTTACATGTATCAAATCATGAATCCACAACAATAATCGCCATCCAACCGCATAATCCACACAACAATGATAATAATTATCATCTACTATATGCATAGCTCAGCAAGATTCAACAACTCATCGGATCAATTTTGCAGTGAATAAAAGTACATTGCAAATCAACAATAGAAGTTTTGAGATCACCTTTGTCACTGTTGCTTGGCAATGACATTCTCCAAGTACCACTTGTAAGTATCTCTGAGCCCATCCTTGAGAGAAATCTTGGGCTCCCATCCCAGTCCTGCAAGCTTCGAGCTATCCATGAGCTTCCTCGGTGTCCCGTCGGGCTTACTCGAGTCCCACACAATCTCCCCTTCATATCCCACCGTCTCCTTCACCAATTCAGCTAATTCCTTAATTGTGACCTCCTTTCCGCTCCCGACATTGACGTGCTCCAAATCACTGTAATTCTCCAGCAGGAAGACGATCGCATCCGCCAAGTCATCAACGTGGAGGAATTCACGCAACGGCGTCCCACTCCCCCACACCACCACTTTATCCAATTTGGTAACTTTAGCTTCGTGGAATCTGCGGAGCAAAGCGGGCAAAACGTGGGAATTTTGGGGATGGAAGTTGTCGTTGGGGCCGTACAAGTTGGTAGGCATGGCGGAGATCGCATCGAACGAGTGCTGGATACGGAAAGCCTGGCACATTTTGATTCCGGAAATCTTCGCGATGGCGTACCATTCGTTGGTCGGCTCGAGCGGACCGGTTAACAGGGCGGATTCGGGGATCGGTTGGGGAGCGAATTTAGGGTAAATGCAGGAGGATCCGAGGAAAAGGAGCTTCTTTGCTTTGTGCTTGACGGCGGAGGAGATGACATTGGTCTGGATTTGGAGGTTGATCGTGATGAAATCGGCGGGGTAGGTGTTGTTGGCGTGGATCCCGCCGACTTTAGCGGCGGAGAGGACGACGTAGTCCGGCTTGTGGTCGGCGAAGAAGGCGTCGACGGAGGACTGAGAGGTTAGGTCAAGCTCGGCGTGAGTGCGGAGGAGGAGATTGGTGTAGCCGAGGGAGCTGAGCTTTCGGACGACGGCGGAACCGACCAGGCCGCGGTGGCCGGCGACGAATACGGTGGCGGATCTGTCGATTGGGGTTGGAGCCATGGGCGATGGTTACGGTTATTTTGTCGGTAAAGAGTGGAATTTTGTGGTGTGGCAGTGATTAGTGAAGAAAGTGAACGAAGGGGACAATAAGTTGGAGTTGGGCTTGTCCATTGGGCCCAAAGGTTATTTTCTGAATTGGACTACAAGATTAGAAATGGACCGATAGGTAATCAAAATGGAAATATTGAAGTCCAAAATGGAAATAATCGCTATAATAATGAAATATAAAATCTGTAATCTGTAACCTGAAGTATATACTTCGAATACAGAATACACCCCATTTTTTTTGGGTAAGCGATTTGTATCACATTTGAATACGTATGTTTGTCTAGCCTATTTTGTTTCATTTCTTCCACCTTCTATATTTGAACCAATTTACATTGGAGTCTACTGTCCTATACTTAGGTTATTGGATGCTACTCTTCTCTGTTTTAATATCTAAAATTAGATTACATTAAAGCTAAAAAAACTGAATATACAGACAATTTGTGGAAAAAGGGGTAGGCCTGTTCTCCTTAAATAAGTTGTTTTGATATGAATTTTATAAGATCTGGTCTGACCTGATCTGAACTTTTCTAGTCTGATCTGAATTGGTTTGGTCTGATCTAATCTGAATATTATCTTAATTATATTCTTGTAATGATTTGTTCTAATATGATCTTATTTAATTTGGTCTGATTTTAATTTTTCCTATCCGGTCTAATCTTAGACAGGGCTTAAGAATAGTACAACACCAGTACTCCGTAAATTATCTTTGTTAAAGCTGGAAAAGGGTAATTCTGAGGTATTGTGGGGGCAAATACGTACTTTGGGCCTTGAAATGGTTTTATGTTGGGGTTGATGACGATGTGAGTGAAAGAATTAATTCATTAATTAATGGTTACTGCGAAATCGGGAAAAGGAACTGAAAATTTTGGTGGAGATCTGAATCTGAGGGACTTCAAATCCACGCGATTGCTGTTGCCAACCCGTCACGACTCAACTGCTGCCTACCTGCGCACGGATTTCCACCTCTGCAACCCAATCGTCTCCTTTCTTTTGTTTACCATCCCCTACTCCTACCGCCGTCGCCGGATCAGGCTTCAGATCCACCGCAGGTATGCTTAATTCATGCATGTCTTTATTTGTTGGCAATTTGTCTGTGCATTTTGTTTATTTTAAGTTGCGATTCAATTCTGCTGTTTTCTGTTAGTTCGTTATGTGGTTTTCCAATTGTTTTGATTTTGAAGAGTTGGTGAGCTTTCTGCGTGTTGTGCTGTATTGAAGGAGTTGAGGTTGATGTTTTGAAGTAAATTTATGTAGTTGTGGGAGATCTGTGCAAAATTGGTAACTTTGATTTTGTTTACCTGTGGAGCTGTTGGGAAATTTATTTTTTAAGCATCTACTGGATGGACTGTTTTGTTGTTTTTTCTTTGTTGTTTTAGTGTTGGATGGCGGTGGTGGCTTTTCCGGACCTTAGTAATTTTCCTTTCTACTCTTCAGGATTTTGTTTTTGTCGATAATGTTGTTATGCTTGGATTGAATAGTTTGGTTGATGAAGGTTAAAAAGTTCTAGTTTTTGCTAATTAATTATTACAATTGGATGTTCACTTGTTGTATTGATGTTCTGATAAGCGAAGTAGGGGAGGATGGTATTGAAATAATGAGTGTTTAGGTTATGCTGTTGTTAGTGTGTTTGTCGATGCTATTAGCATTAACCTTGACATGTTAAATTATATATGTAATCTCTGTTCGTGAATCCCTCTGTTTTCTAATATCTAGATTCACAAGAAGAGTAATTCATATCTATACACCGTGTATTCAGTTTTCTGAATTGTTCATATCCTTCCATAGTAGTAGTTTTTTAATTAACATAGATCTAGGAGTCTGGGATCCATTTCACCCTACTGTTAAGAGGTGATAATATGTTAGCAAATATGCGACGTAAACTTGTTTCTTGTTATCTCAAAAGTCATTGGTACAGCTCTAAGTTGTGGCTTTTAAGTTGATCAAGTTTTATGAATTTCCTTTTCAGGGTTAATTCTTTATGCGCCATCGTTTTTAACGTAAAACTGCGGGTTGGTTTAGTCCTCTAAACAATGGCAGCTCCTTTCTTTATGAGAGGGAAATTCTCCTCTGCTTTGGTATTGTTGCTTCTTATATTGCAAGCATGCGATGGCTTTTATTTACCTGGAAGTTATATGCACACATATTCAGCTGGGGAAGAAATCTTTGCTAAAGTGAATTCTTTGACATCTATTGAAACTGAACTTCCGTTCAGCTATTACAGCCTTCCATATTGCAAGCCAATAGGGCCCATCAAGAAAAGTGCTGAAAATCTCGGTGAACTGTTAATGGGAGACCAAATTGACAATTCTCCATACCGATTCCGAGTGAATGTCAGTGAATCTGTGTACCTCTGCACAAGTCCACCATTGACTGAACAGGATGTAAAGCTTTTAAAACAGAGAACAAGGGACATGTACCAAGTGAACATGATTCTTGACAATTTGCCAGCTATGAGATTCACCAAGCAGAATGGTGTTAAAATTCAGTGGACAGGATACCCTGTTGGATACACGCCTCCGAATAGTAATGACGACTACATTGTAAACCATCTCAAGTTCACAGTATTGATACACGAGTATGAAGGAGCTGGTGTACAGATACTTGGCACGGGGGAAGAAGGTATGGGTGTCATTTCTGAAGCTGACAACAACAAAGCTTCAGGGTATGAGATTGTTGGTTTCGAGGTTGTTCCATGTAGTGTGAAGTATGACACTGAGAAGATGACTAAACTCCACATGTATGATAATATGGAAACTGTTACTTGTCCGCAAGATCTTGAGAAGTCCCAGGTGATAAGGGAAGGGGAGAGAGTGTCATTCACATATGACGTCAAGTTTGTGAAAAGTGACATCAAGTGGCCTTCCCGTTGGGATGCCTATCTAAAGATGGAAGGTGATCGTGTTCACTGGTTCTCGATTCTCAATTCATTGATGGTAATTTTCTTCCTGGCTGGCATTGTTTTTGTCATATTTTTGAGAACCGTTAGAAGGGACCTGACTAGGTATGAGGAATTGGACAAAGAAGCTCAGGCCCAAATGAATGAGGAACTTTCTGGATGGAAGCTTGTGGTTGGCGATGTTTTCAGAGAACCTTCCCACTCAAAGTTGCTGTCTGTTATGGTTGGAGATGGAATCCAGATTACAGGAATGGCAGTCGTCACTATTGTTTTTGCAGCTCTTGGTTTTATGTCTCCAGCTTCTCGCGGTATGCTTCTAACAGGGATGATATTACTTTACCTTTTCCTGGGGATAGCTGCCGGTTATGTTGGTGTAAGAACGTGGAGGACTATTAAAGGCTCATCTGAAGGCTGGAGGTCGGTTTCTTGGTCAATAGCGTGCTTCTTCCCTGGAATCGTATTCGTTATCTTAACCCTGTTGAATTTCCTCCTTTGGGGAAGTAACAGCACTGGAGCCATTCCCATTTCCCTATATTTCATCCTCATTATGCTATGGTTTTGCATCTCGGTGCCACTCACTCTCCTGGGAGGATTTTTTGGCACGAGAGCAGAGCCTATTTCATACCCTGTCAGAACAAACCAAATCCCGAGAGAGATCCCCTCACGCAAATATCCATCATGGCTTCTCATTCTTGGTGCTGGAACCCTTCCATTCGGAACCCTCTTTATTGAGCTCTTCTTCATCCTGTCCAGCATCTGGCTTGGGAGGTTCTATTACGTCTTTGGCTTCCTGCTCATCGTATTCACCCTGCTTGTAATTGTTTGTGTTGAGGTCTCCGTGGTCCTGACGTACATGCATCTGTGCGTCGAGGACTGGATGTGGTGGTGGAAAGCATTCTTTTCCTCAGGCTCAGTTTCTCTGTACGTATTCTTGTACTCCATCAATTACCTGGTCTTTGACCTCCAAAGCTTGAGCGGGCCTGTGTCTGCAACTCTCTACCTCGGCTACTCACTTCTCATAGCGATCGCGATCATGCTTTCTACCGGTACAATAGGTTTTCTTGCATCTTTCTACTTCGTTCATTACTTATTTTCATCGGTGAAAATTGATTGAGCATTTGGAGCATCTTATAGAGCCATGGGTTGACACATCTGTGCTGATTGATTTTATTAGGGTTTTGTAGATGGTTGATGCTCCTGTATCAGCTACATTTTGTCTTGTTTTGATGCTTCAATACAAGCTTCCTGCCATTTTTACCCCCATATCTTGTGTTCCCCCCCCCCCCGATTTCGAACTCTGCCCATGGCGACTGATTTTGATTGGCATATAGAAACTGACTGGGCTAATATATTGTGTTGGATTTTGATTAAATGGGAGATCATTGCATTAGTTATTACCAATTGATCTTTGTGTAATGGTCTGTATTGAATTTGTCGTTTCCATGTTTGACCATTTGGATTATACATATACATTTGGCGAGTGAGAATTAGGTGGGGTATATTTGGAGTATCTCACAATCACACAATCTTTCCAACGTGGAACACTCAACCGTTGCAAAGTTTGAAACCTATATGAGGTACACATTTTTTTGTTCCAAACTTTTCAACTCATTTCTGCACAAAAATGGTACTACCTCACAAAGAACGAGAACCCAAATCCCAACGGGAGGTGGGTCTGGCGATAAAAAAATACTCCAGATTGTATTGCATGAACATTTTAGTGCAACTGAGCAAAATAAAACTTAGCAAATATTGAAACTTTAGAAATCTTCGTCCTTTAATTTAAATGCATTTGTTTCAACTAGAATCTAGCATTCTCGAGTGTTAGAAAATTACATGTGGAAATTGATCCATTCTATAAAAAGAAAAATATAAGAGGATTGACAAGAGTATACCTTATATTGAAAAAGAATCATAAATTTATTACCTAAGATTCTAGTTTAGGATATGCAATTTTAAACTCAATCTATAAATCATTTGCAAGTTTCTCCCCAAACTAACTCAACTCCAAAAAAATGCAACAGATAGCTACGCTGCTCTCAGTCTCAGCCAAAGAATCCCCAACAAGTGGTTTTCATAACCTATGGTTCAATCAATTCCAATAAGGTTACTGGCTATAGCCACCCACATTAAAAAGATCAGGAAGCGATGATTGTTATATAATCCAATGCCCACAAACTTATTATTGCCTTAAGATTTTGAGTTGGTATGATTCTCACTGCTAGTATCATTTGTTGAATTTGACATATAAAGAACGGTAGCATGAAGGAAAAACACATTCAGAGAATAGTGATTGATAAGCATTTCATCCAGATATCAGTTCCATTAGATTCAGTCTAGCTTCAGGTGTCAACGTATCGTAATGCAGATTGCAGACCATGGCTTAAAAGCTCTTTTTACTTTTTACCTATGCCCTTTGTTCCAAAAAGTGAAAAAAGGGTGCGAAATAAGAGCAAGGCAGTGCGTCAACAATGCTTTTAGCGCTAGCATCTTTTCTAAAAGCAAACGTGCAAATCAATTTGGGGGAAGAAGATATTTCAACCTGGAACCAATTCGAAAACACAAGTGTGAATGGTTAACGGCCTCAACCTAAATGCGAGTATGAACTTGCCTGGTCTGGCTGCAATATTATGTCTCATTTTTTTTTCAGTTAGGATGATGAGTCTTTCTTTCTTCGCCTTGATGCCACTTCCAAGGCCCAAGCTTTTCCCAGATCGGTTTGGAATTTCCCTAAAAAAATTACCATTTGGTTAGAAAGTGGAGAACAATTCTACAGGAAAGGTATGGCAAATATAAACATTGAACAGAAGTTATACTCGCTATCTGTTAGAGAAATGTGGCATTGGGAAACAGTTCTGTGCCGGTTTATTTTCTACTTTATGTTTATAGTAGGTGAAAGTACAAGGTCTACCTGCAGTCGACGTAAAAAACTCTTCCAAATCTTTCCCCTGATCTGCAGACAATAACAGATTACAATACCAAAGTTACCAATGAACATGATAACAAACACAACTTCAAACAGAACTTTAGAGTTCAATTTCAACAAAGTATTAACTATTAGGCTCCTAAGTTAATAATTTTGCTTTGTCAGGACAGCAAATATGAGTATATGACTTAAGTAATAAAACATAGACTCTCATCTTCCCTAATGCTTACCGCAATCTTATGAAACTGGGGACATTAATTCAGTGTGTATGGGCTTTAACATGGCTCAGAACTAGTTTGCAGGTAACTTCTGACACAATTTGTTAAGTTCTACATATAACCTTTTTATTGTCTCAAAAGTGCTAGTATATTGAGAAGCAAAATAAATTTTTATCAGAAAATATCAACAATTTTTACATATTTTTCTGATTAAATAAAAGTTCAAATAATCAGTTTGTTCTTTTTACATAGACAAGATGATAAGACCACAGCGTACATACCATTTCACACATTAGATTTGCAAAAGAAGACCTAGCATACATTTCTAGTCCTCTTGTGATGAGAAAACATAATAGATCATGCCATGGGGTTTTAAAAAAAATTACTTATATGAAACATATTTGAAAATAATCGAAACGAGAAAGGCTATGTGCCAGTTATTACCATTTTCGTATTCTAAGGCCTGAAGTATCATCTCCACCTGAAAATAAAAATCAAATTCTAAGTGACAGAGAAAACAATGAGCAACTGTGCTGCAATATTGCAACTATTTGATTAAAACATTTCACACCTTCAAAACCACTCTAGTTTAATGTCCATCATAAATCAAAATTACCTTGTCAAAGTCTTTGACAACCTTTGCTTCTAAGGTAGAATTCTCTTCATACTCCAGCCACAAATCACTGATCTCTTTAGCTTTCAAATACAATATCATCATATTGGTTAAAATGATAACAGATTCCAACATATAAACTGTGATCAAACAGATTAACTGTGAGAAGCAATGAATAAAAAATACCCCGGTCTCCTCCACCAAGTAGTTCGCACATTTTCTTTAATGCTTCTTGCTCACGTCGGCTCTTTTCTTCCTTTGGAATCCCATCAGAAGGGGTGATATCACCAACAATAGCTATCCAAAGGTACCAAACTCAGCGAATGTCAATTATTACAGAAGAAACACTGGCAAAACTAGATAACTCGAGGGCAAGGTAATTCTCACCTTCAGCAATATCATGTACAATGGCCATTTTTATACACCTGGCATTCATATAGGAATTTATATAAATTTTGAAAACATAAAATTGCATTGTTTGTTCCATGAAAATGAGATCAACGAAATAAAATAATAATGCATAGAATCTCACTTTTCGCGGTCGACACCAGGAATATCAGGAGCTATAAGAGCCATTAACCCCATCCGATACATGTGATCAGCTATTGACTCTGGTCCCTGAACGTCTCTTATTATCCATCCTGTCC
Source organism: Hygrophila difformis (assembly GCA_030278955.1). Lineage (NCBI taxonomy): Eukaryota > Viridiplantae > Streptophyta > Magnoliopsida > Lamiales > Acanthaceae > Hygrophila > Hygrophila difformis. The sequence continues at coordinate 3,067,606 of JAOANR010000010.1, forward strand.
GCTTTGTCGTCTAACAAGATGGGGAAGCTCGAAATAGCAAAACACAGTGAGGCAAACAACGCACGAAATCTAAAAACATTATATCATTCCTACTCCATCACTAGTGCCTGTAGTTAAACTCAAAACAAAGACGTTTTTGCCAAGTCTACGTTCAGCCACAAATTGAGAATAAAAAATGATCAGAATGGTATCGTTTAATCACATCACGCAAATTGAGAAACCACATAAACTCAATCTGATAAATTGCTAGGGTTCATTCTTGAATTCATTCAATAAGCCTACGGACAAGCTAAAACCTCCCCTAATAAATTAGCAAAAATAAATCCAATCGTCACGAGAATATGCCTCTGTCAAGAATATACGCCACTCTTCTTTACCAGTTAACGATTATCACCCGATTTACAAGACAGGAAAATATTCATAGAGCTATTAAAATCTCCACAGGATTCTAAAAACGCATCAAAAGCAACACATTGAATTAAAGACTGGCGCAAACACCGTACCTTAAGATGGTGGCACAATGAGAGAAAATCGATCGCCGACGAAGCGAGAGGCGGCGATGAGGAAGTGGAAAAGGAAGAAGCCATCGGCGAAGCAGCGGACCGAAGCGGCGCGAATCTGAGAGGGAACAGAGTGGAAGTGAGTAAAGGTGAAAGAATGGATTTGCAAAGGAGTCTACTCATTTTCTTGAATTTTATCCCTTTCCTTTTTTCTGTTTTTCTGTTCTGTTTCAGGTCATTCTGTTTTCTTTTTATATTAGGGAAAAATATACATACCGTTTTTTTATTTATTTCAATGAATAAATACAACGGTATATGATTTATTTAAAAAAAAAAAATTCAAGTGAAAGCATCGTTTCTTTTCCTTCCAAGAATTTAAATTTGATGATGGATTTAAATTAAAATCTGAATATATTAAATCGACTTAAAATGTTTGATGAACTAAAGGCTTTTTTAAAAATTTTTAAAGTTTGAGTTACGTTGAGGGCTGGGCCTACGTCGATTTTCATAGGCCCGAGCCTGGCCTATTACCTTTGATAGGCTATGTTATAGGCCTAAGCCTGGCCTATTTATTTAAATAGGCCAGCCTCTAAGCCTTTTAAAGGCTTGATTAAGCCTATTTTAGAAATAAATTTAAATATTTTTATATATATCCGGATGTAATCATAAGGTTGGAAGACATAATTTATTCACTTAGGCAAGTTTTCATCCAAAATTATTTACTACGAGAAAAAACTAATAAATATTTTGAAAATCTATATAAGATCAAATTAATAATTACCTTTACATAATATAATACTAATAATACGACATATACATACGTAATGAACATAAATAGACTAATAATATGATAAATAGGCCGGCCTGGTAGGCCTAAAAGGATTTTAATTAAGCCTGGCCTGGGCCTATTTAGCTAAATATGCTTTTAAATTAGCCTAAGCCTAGCCTGTTTATAAAAAAAGCCTGGCCTGACCTGGCCTTCGGTAGGCTAGGCCATAGGCCCCTGTCGGGTAGTCTGGCCTATTCCCACCCTTAGTTGAGGGAACAAATGCGTTGGACTTTTAGATGGTGGGCTGAAATCTTATTGGGTCTGGGATTTGGTTAACATTGATAACTTGTATCGAGAATGTGTAGTAAATATTTGTCTCTTTCAACTCAATTTCAATAATTAAGATTTATATTAATTAATTCATAAATTTATATTTTTACCCTTTAACTAAACGCATTCTTAATAAATATCAACAAATAGCATTTATGTAAATTTAAGGGCAATATAGTAAAAATATAGCATAACTACTTATAACTACCTAAAAATGACAACTATTTTGGAATAATTTTTACTCTCTAAAAAGACGACTTAAAAGTAACGGAGGGAGTAAATTAATTTGTTCCTTCCATCTTATTCGTTTAATTTAAAATAGGTAATTCAACGTATTTGTTTAATTAATTTTTTATTTTTTCTTAAACATTAACAGCTATATATGTAAAGTTGTGTGAAAATCCAAACCTTACAAATTACTACTACTTCCTCCATTTTTATGATAGTGCAACAAACATTCAATGCACGAAGTCCAATGCATATTTTGAACCATTAATAACTTAAGTTCGGTATAAGTAAAAATTTTAAAAATTTGATATTTAAAAACTACATAACGAGACGAATCCAACAAGATCTCACTTGACTATGTTTTTCCTTTTATAACTATGATAAAAATTAGAGTCAAATTCAAACAATAAATAATAGCAAATATTACTTTTACAATGGAGAGAAAGAAAGGGGAGTCAGACTGTAAATCGAACCCAAAACATTCTCACTTTTGGGTCAAGTCTCATTTTCATTTAATTAAATTTTTGGTGTATACATTTGTTTAATTAAATTTGAAGAATAAATCATATCAAAAAATTAAAAGAAAACACAATGAAGGGGAGTAGTAATTATTTTTTGGTTTATTTTATTTATGTGACACGTTCAGGCACCTTCTTCCCCATTTCGCTTCGTGGACTCCCACTATATATAAAGATCCTCCTCCCCTTCCCCTTTTAGCAGCTGCAATCCATTCCATCTGCATCTGTTTCACTGAAATTCACTTCCATTTTTCTTTCTATTCTTGATCGGGGAAAATTTAAAAAAAAAAAATGCGAATGCCTAATGTGGCGGAGGAGGAATCGTTTCTGCCGTCCACGCCGGGTAAATTCAAGGATAAATCGCCGTCGCACTCGATGCACCGCCAGTTCCACCGCTGCTTCGCCTCCACCAGCACAATGTTCCTCTGGGCTTTATTCCTCGTCGCCCTAACCGCCTCCTATCTCAGCTTCCAATCTTTCGTCGATTCCGGCAGCAGATACTTCTCCAAAACCGCCGTCCATTGGGAGAGCCACGTGAGATCCTCGGCGCAGATCCACCGCGAAAACGGACTAACCGTCCTCGTCACCGGCGCGGCCGGCTTCGTCGGCACGCACGTCTCCCTCGCTTTAAAAAAACGCGGCGACGGCGTCGTCGGCCTCGATAACTTCAACTCCTACTACGATCCTTCCTTGAAAAAATCGCGGCGAAACCTACTCCGCGCACGGGGCGTTTACATCATCGACGGCGACGTCAACGACGCGCGCCTCCTCTCCAAGCTGTTCGAGATCGTTCACTTCAGCCACGTGATGCACCTCGCCGCGCAAGCCGGCGTCCGCTACGCCATCGAGAATCCCCATTCGTACGTCCACAGCAACATCGCCGCCCTCGTGACGCTCCTCGAGGCCTGCAAATCGGCGAACCCCCAGCCGGCCGTCGTCTGGGCGAGCTCCAGCTCCGTCTACGGCTTAAACAAAAAAGTCCCCTTTTCGGAATCGGACCGGACCGACCGGCCGGCTTCCTTATACGCAGCCACCAAAAAAGCCGGCGAGGAAATCACCCACACTTATAACCACATTTACGGCTTATCCATAACCGGGTTAAGATTTTTCACCGTGTACGGCCCATGGGGCCGCCCCGATATGGCTTATTTTTCCTTCACCAAGAGCATCCTAAACAATAAACCCATCACGATTTACCGGGGCAGGGATCGGGTCGACTTGGCCCGCGACTTTACATACATTGATGACATTGTCAAGGGGTGTGTGGCATCACTTGATACGGCGAAGCCCAGCACCGGATCGGGCGGGAAAAAGCACGGGTCGGCTCAATACCGGATATTCAATTTGGGGAATACGTCGCCGGTGACGGTGCCGACAATGGTGAGGATATTGGAGAAGCATTTGAAGATGAAGGCAAAGAAGCATACGGTAGAGATGCCCGGAAATGGGGATGTGCCTTTTACACATGCCAATATAAGTTCGGCCATGAAGGAGTTAGGGTATAAGCCTACCACGGATTTGCAAAAGGGGCTAAAAGAGTTTGTAAATTGGTATTTATCTTACTATGGGGATGGTAAGGGGAAATTGTGATGTTATTTTAGTTAGAATTTGATTTGATTGGATTGGTTAAGGTTTCTTTGGGGGTTTTGATTTTGACTAATAGCGCATCATCATTTTATTAATACTATTTGTTTTCACATTTTGTAACTTGTTGAATGTTGATGTAACGGCCTTTTGTAAATAATAATGAATGAAAGAAATCATCTTTTTTTGGTAATTGGGTGTATGTTTGGCATGTGGGTTAATTAAATTAAATTTGGTTGGTAGGGGATTTTGTTTTATTGTTATAAATAAATTGGGTGGCATCTTGCTGGATTTATTGAGGTACAAGGTTGACAGGTAATGAATGGTATTGAAGGGATAGGGTTGTACACTAGTAGTAGTAGTAGTAATTTGAAAATGTACGGCGAGGAGAGGACCCAATAATACACGTGAGGTGAGGTCTCTCCTCCACTTTAGCTGTTGGCTTTGGGACCAAAACATGGGACGTGCTGCACCTGTTTTTGGCGTATTCTTACCGACACGGGTTGATGATCTCTTTATTTACACTTTTGGGCCTACTTTGTGTCGCACTTTTCACTCACTGATGCAGAATTGCTTGATACCGACCACTAATCACTAATCAAGATATAATGAGATGAGGATCCCCAATTTTCTTTTTTCTTTTTCTTGTTTTTTTTTGGAAAGCTTGAGGATCCCCATTTTAAAGAAGGGTAGTCAATTTGGACACGAACCCGAAAAAAACGAACATGACCGACATGAAAAATTTCAGGTTTGGGTTTAGTCATTTTGGGTTTTTTTCCAAATCAGGTCGACCCGAAACCCGACCTGAAATATTATTCCACCTGCTCAACCTGACACGACCCGAAACCTTAAATTTTATAAATTTTGCCTATAACCCGAAAAAACGAACCCGAACGACATGAAAGGTATGGGTTTAGTCATTTTGGGTTTTTTCCTAAATCAGATCGACCCGAAACCCGACCTGAAATATTATGCAACCTGATTAACCCGACACGAACACGACCCGAAACCTGAAATTGACACCCTTATTTTAAAGCAAACTTTGAGGAGAAAAACCCGCAAAAATCGAAATACATATGAAATTTTAGTTTGGAATATAATTGATGTTTGGAGAAATTTAGTTTTACTAGTACTGTATTTTGGATTGTTGAGGAAACGTGTTCCTATTGAATTCAGTCCATGTTCTTTTGTACCATTTCTTGTTATCCACCCAAGAAATTCTATTTCCAGCGTATGTACCTGAAAATATATAAGAACGCGTTATGTGGATCATTGGATTCTTTAAAGAAGAGGATAAGGCCCCATTTGGATTGGCTTTTAAAAAAAATCAGAAGCCAAAGTGAAAGTCAAAAGCAGAAGCAGCTAACTTTTATGTTTGGATAGAATGTTTAAAAAGTAGTTTTTTTTCAAAAGTGTGTTTGGATGTGTAAAAGTGAAAAGTGATTTTGAAATGTGTAAATTACCAAAAAGGATATGCTATTTATATATGATAGTATATATTTATAGTGTAATTTAAATAAATTAATAGGGGCATTTATGACTCTGCACACATTACTAGGTGCTTTTGGCTTCTGCTTTTCGGAGAAGCACCCTTGGGCTGCTTCTCCAGAAACACTTTTGCAGCTTTTCGAGGTGCTTTTGTTTTTTCTAAAAAGCCAAAACAAACACTCTTTTTTCTTCAAAAGTACTTTTAGCAGAAGCAAAAGCCAAAAACACTTGAAAAAAAAAACCAATCCAAACAGGCTCTAAGGAGGAATATGGAAATCATTTTGTCCACTTGAAGGCGGCAATATTTGTGCTACTACTTGGATCAGATCAATTATAAAGAGGTCCTTGGGAATCAAAACCGTATGTAATCCCCTCCGCAATATATTTGTGCTACTTGGATTTATTTATTACTTCATAAAAGTTTATCATTCTAAAAATTAGATGAATCTAGCAACATCTCACTTTGACTATTATATTTTATTTTATATAACTGTATTAAAAAGTCCAATCAAAATTACTTTAAAAAAAAATTGAAATAATGTTTCTATTATAGATGGGGCAACCATTTATTTATTGTTGAATCCTGTATTCATGCATTGAATCTCGTTTAATGTTTCTACAATACAATCATATAACCGGAAACCGGTAGTAGCCACCGGAGTGAAGGCCGTCAATTCGCCGGCCGCTAGTTTTATTTATTTACCAAATTACTCCTTTCTTAGTTTATTAATGTTTCTACTACTTCTGTATAACCTTTTTTTTCTTTTTTTCTTTTATATTTATAGTAGTATAAAATATACTCCATCCATTCTTTTTTAGTTATCTCTTTTAGCTCAGTTTCAATAACCAAGATTTGTATTAATTAACTCATAAATTTACATTTTTACCCTTCAACTAATTTCATTCTTAATAAATGTCAACAAATAGTATTTATGTAAAGTGAATGACAATATAGTAAAAACATAGCATAACTATCTATAAACTACTTAAAAATGACAACTATTTTGGAACATTTGACAATTATTTTAGAACATTTTTTACTCTTTAAAAAGACAACTAAAAAAGAACGAAATGATTAATGAGAAGTAGATGAGTAGATCCAGTAGTACTACAGTAATTAATTAAAATAAATAAATAAATGTGGGCGGTAGGCGGTGGGCGGTGGACGGTGGTCCGTTTGTTGTTGGGCAGTCTGCCCCACTACTTGTGTTAGTGTTACTGCACTCCACTCTGCAATGCGTTCAATCAAATCAAAATACTTCCCATTCTCATATATTTCTTACGGATCCACTGCGCACGCAGTCTAATGCACAATTTGAATCAATAATAACTCGAGTTCCGTATATGAAAAAATTCTAAAAGTTCGATATTTAAAAACTACACGACGAGACGAATCTAACAAGATCCCTACTGACTATATTTTAACTTGTATAACTACGATAAAACTTTAAATCAAAATGAAAAGGTGAATAGTGCCCCAAAATCAAATGTAACCAACATTTGAGAACCGATGAAGTATTCATTATTTTCTAGTAACTCTCATTTTTTCTTTCTTTTTTTTCACATTAGTTCATTTTATTTTATTTTTCCATCACCTTTTTTTCTAATATAACAATCAACAAAGCAAAATGAACAAATTATTGCAGGACATTATTCGTTCTATTGATTCTTGGCACCCGAATAAAGCTAATCGTTCATCAATCGATGATTAGCTACCCCCTGTTTTGTCCCAATTCAACTGAACCCAAACCAGCTTTCCATATTATAGTAATTCCTCCATATTTAAATAATATTAACGTTTGCATAGTAAACACTATTCATTGAGTAATTTTGATTCGATTTTTCATGCAGTTATAAGATAAAAATAGTCAAGTGAGATCTCGTTAGATTTATAAATATTAAAATTTTATAAATTTTGAGATATTACTATTTAAACATGTGTATTGGATTGCGTGAAAATAAGGAATGTTAAATTTTTTTTAATACGGAGGTAGTAATCTTCAAAGTTTTATGTTATCTCCATCTCCCATTCCCCCTTGACTTCTATTCTACTCCCTCCGTTTTTTTTTATTTAATGTTACGTTTTGACTTTTTTCATTGTTCATTGTAGCACTTTGACTATATTTTTGTTATAGTTATAGAAGACAAAATATAGCCAAGTGAGATCTTGTAGGATTCGTCTCATCTTGTAGTTTTTAAATATCAAATTTTTATAATTTTTATTTGTACCCAATTTGAGTTATTAATCGTTAAAAATGTGCATTAGCAGAGAACTGTAACCTTTTTTTTTAAGAAAAAAAGAGGAGGAAGTATTCATTATGTCATTAAACACGCTGTTAACTTTTCAAATCAACAATAATGTTTTCTACCAATAATGATGGTATAAATATTTAAATTCATTCTTACTGGGTCTTGTTTGAAGAATATCGGTGCGGTTCAGGTGCTGGGAGTACTTTTTCCAGTATATACTGGAGTACTTCTTGACCATTAGATCTAACTTTAAATAAATGGTTAAGATGGATATTATGGGTAAATATGTAATTACACTTTTTAAACTTAAATAATATAAAATTATATTAATGATTACTCTTTTCCATCCAATCAAGATTTCAATAGATACTTTCCTTCAGTATTATTTTTTGCATCAATCTTTTTTAAATTTGAATTTTTAAAAATATATTTTAGAAAAATAGATTCGATAAAATATAAGAATAAATGGTGACATGATGTCCTTATGTAATATAACATTCTGTCTGAAATGGGAAGCATGCTGTCACAAACGTATTTTGTTTTTATTAAAGATGACATTCTATTTTATTAAACATGATATTTTGTCTCAGTATATTTGCCATTATGTGTATATATATTAAAATAATATAAACATAATGATAATGCATTTAAATAATCTAAACAGAATGTTAATGCATTTAAAACATAATGACAATATAAGCTAAACAGAATGTGAAAAATAAGATATGAATATATACAAACTTATGCAATTTTTTATGAAACAGAATGCCACATGAGATAAAACAGAATGACAATATAAGCTAAACAGAATGTGAAAAAGGAAAAGAAAAAAATAGATTGTAAATGTATGTAAAATAGAATATCAATATAAATAAAAGAGAATTAGCATTAATTTAAAACAGAATGTCTAAACATATATGTTCATATTCATATTCAAAATGTCGACAACATAATGTATATTTTATCAAAACATAATGTTTAAACCATTAAAACAGAATGTTTGCTTAATCTATGTATAATTTGTATAACAACATGTCATTTCTATCATAACAGAATGTCTTGACATTTGGAACATAATGTATACTCAATGCATTTCAAATTATATATAACATAATTCAAAATTTAGCCAAATTTTCCCGATGTAGTATTATATTAAAACAGAATGTTTAAACTTTTGAAAAAGAATGTTTAAACATTCGAAATAGAATGTAGTGGAAAAAACATTGAGACTGAAAAGCTGCAAAAAGTTATGTTGGAATACGAGACAGTTGTGGTATTTTAAAATAAAATAATAAGAAAAGAAAAATTACTTAACTAACCTTAGTATAATCTAAACCATTCATTTAATAAAAATATAATCTAATGGCTATAATTGCTTGCAGTATATACTGCCCCGTATATTAACCATTTCGGAAGAATATACATCATGTAATAATATGACCTCACAAAGTCAAATACTTCTTTTTTTATATATGACGTGCTTTGGACGAGTTGGTATTCTTTTTCTATTTTTTTTTTCTTTAAAATTTATAGTATGTGGTAATTCCTGAGACTTGGTAATTCCCATTAATTAATTTCTCTTATAGTGAATGTTGATATTTTTGTAAGCACTTCTAGTTTTTTTTTTTAGGTCAAACCGGGTATCCTCAGGCCACATTGGACCCAAGACTAATCACTCGAGAATCTGCAGGGGCAATTAAGGGCGCCTCTCCCAAAGCAATTTTTTGCATACACAATGCTCGAACCCGAGACATTGTTTAAGCGACTAGAGCCTCCATCCACTCAAGTCAACTGCTGTTGGTAGCACTTCTAGTTATTGGTAAACGAATTATTTATTGGATTGAAAATAATGAGATTTAAAAAATACTTAATATTCAATAATTTAAAATTCTATACCAATTGTTAGCTGGTGGTGGAAAGGAGAGTGCTATGAACGTGTCACAACTCACAATAATAGTAAGATTTTATTTTATTCTTTATATGGAGCAATTTACATATATTCGGTAGTAGAATTGTTTTTGTTTTGGATCATGGTTGTATTTCGATTTTTCTACCATCAACAAATTTTGTTGTTCAAAGGGGAAAAAAAACATAAAAAAGAAAACAAAGAAAAAAAAAACTATACTAATAGTATATAATTAAGGAAGAAATTGTGAGCTTTATAAATTTTAGAAATATGAGGATGGCTAGCATTGTTAAAGAAGCTTATAATTCTAGAGGACTTTTTAAAATTATAAGCTCTTTATATCTTCTTTGATTGAACGAAAATGCCAAATAGGCATTGCATTGCACAATTTTTTGATGGTTAGAGCTATCATAATAAGCTAAAATAATCTAGTAGTATTATTTTTATTTACCACACAAATTATAAAGTATAAAGTGGATAGATAGGAGGTCGGGTGAGAATTGAATTCTCAATTTATAGGTTGAGAGTCGGGACGATTCAACAACATATTTATTCAAAATTTAGATTTAGATGGCATTTAATTTATTTTAATCTATCTACTGGCCCAATACGGAAGGCTCAATAAATCAGGCCCAAGTTATAGCCGCCTCTGGCATCTCTTATGCAAACATCGTATTGAAGCTTACGTTCAATGGGCCGTTAGGCCCAAATAGAAAGAAAGTGCTACAAATTCCAACGGCTACATGCCATGCTTGCTTAAGCTGTGCCCACGGGTGATAACGAGTCGAGTCGAGCCCGAGTAGCTTAATACTTGAGCTTGACTTGATGGGGAATTATGACTACTCGAGCTCGAGTCGAGTAGTGATTCTCGAACTCGAATAGCTCGAATATATATATATATATATATATATATATATATATTTTCATCGAGTCGAGTAGTCGAGCTACTCGAGCTCAATTATTTTTTTTCTATTTTTCGTTATCGAGCTCGAGTACTCGAGCATATCGAGTATTTTTTCTTTTTTTTTTTTTTGCATTTTTCCTTTTAAAATTAGAAAGAAAAAAAAATGAGTCAAGTACTCGATACTCGACTCGGCTCGAGTACTCAACTCGAGTTCCCAACTCGACTACTCGACTCGACTTGAATTTTTCGAGTACGAATCGAGTTTTTTCAGAGCCGAGTCCCGAGTCGAGTTCGAGTAGCTCTACTTGTTAATCACCCATAATGTGCCTCAATCGACTAATCCACAAGAGCAAATTCCTGCTCTGCATATGTAAGAGTATTACTAATACTTAAAAATGTTTCAACTTTCAACCATCAATAACTGCAAATAACTACACGAAATTACCTCAACATTTCCATCATTACAAACATTCCCATATGTTATTCAGCAGGTAGCAGATTCGAAGAACAAATCCGATGAGCAAATTGTCTTACAGTTTATCTCCGAATCCACTAACTCCCAAACATCCATATATTAAAGCCATATCATTAACAAGTTCTTCATACATAATTACATTATTAATCCGACCCAGCTCAATTTTATCTTCGCCATTCCTTCGCTTGCATCTAAAATACACAATGGTATACACCATACGTAGGTGCAAAAAATGCGTAGACAGAAACTGCAAAATACTTTTATTAATTTCACAATAAAATGTCTACAATTACAGAGAATTTGAATGAATTTAAAAGAAATATGTGAAGATCAAACGATATGAGTGTTCGACTTCTGTTACTCCTTTGATTCCTCCAACCTTGAAGACGTCGAGATGCTTTTGTGCTTCTTCTTCGGCTTCTTGGAATTCCTGCAGCGTTTTGTTGCTGTAGATCTCAAGTGTTTGAGTCTTGAGAGTGTGTGTCTGGAAGTGAAGTAGTGAAGTCGTAGTAGTGACCCCAATATGTGACAGGGTGCCTCTATTTATAGAGGGAAAACCCTAGGGTTTGTGAATGATGGGCCAATCGGTGGGCTGGTCCAATCCACACTTCTATCGGGTCAGTGAGCATGTGGGCCTTTCATCTGGGCTTGTTCACATTGACTGATTTCAATGGACTGACCTGCTTCAGGTATCAGTGTCCATTGGATCATGGGCTTGTGGGTCTTGTACTTGGACTTGTCCACATTGGCCCAATATAATCTATTTGGCTTGATGGATCCAAATGACCCAATAAATATTAATAATTATTTCAAGCATTTAATTTATTTAAAATGCCTAGAAAATAATTAAATTAATATTTAAATTTACATGTGTCGCATTTTTGGTGGCGAATAAATTTCACGTGTTTACAGATGCCCCCTCGAGACTTGTTTAGGGCGAAATAAAATATTTGAGACGTAAACGAGTCTCGAAATATTTATTTGTTGTGTCTCGCCATTTTTGTTGGGCTTTTTCCGCTTTTTTTCTTGTTGACATTTTTTTTGGACTCATGGAATTTTTTCCTTTCTTTTCTGGGCCAATTCTGATTGAACTCTTGGATTTAAAACGGCTAGTGACAAGAAAACGGAGCCGAATGCCACAACGAGTTGACGAAAGGTATATAGTTAAATCTCTCATCAAAACCACTTTCTTCGTGTCAGCAGTCAATGGCAACATCAGGCATATCTCATGAGTTTGATATACAATATAAAATTCAACACATATATGCCATCAGGAGTTGCTCATCAAGTCATCATTAGTCATCACTAGAGAACTTGACAGTTTCCTCAAATCTTGTTCATGTGCAAATCCATATCAAAACCAATTATCACATCAAGCAACATTTTGCAATCAAATATCCGGATTCACATCAAATTAAATAACATCTAATTAGTAGTATCTGATTTGATCTTGATTCATATTAGGACTAAAAATATCAAAATCTTCTCATATAATCCCGTCCAAGCTTCGACTTTTTCTATAAATTCCCCATACTTGCACGGCATTCATTCTGATCTCGCAAGCAGCCTGAAATCACAACATTGAAGGTGATTTTTTTTCTTTTTATTGCTTCTAATTGTATTCCTTTTTTTTTCTTGTTTGTCTTCGGTTTCTTGCTTTCTTTGCCTGCTTTGTTTGTTTCTTTCTTTCTTGTTTTTATGTGTTCTTCTTGTCAACTTCATAACAGTGAAACAAACCACAACCAAACCCACATCGTTCAACTCAGATTCTGCTCCAATTAATTCAAATGAGAGTCGGGTACCTGGTTGTCGTCATGGTAGACGGGATGTTTGGTCACACGGCGTTGCCGTTGGCCTCTACCCTAACCTACCCGCCATCAAGAAGCCTTTGACAATGGCGGTGTTTGGCGACGGCGCTGCCGTTCGCCTCATCCGTTGTTTGTTCATAAGGCCGGCCGCTCGTCCGAAGCCACGCCCGCGTCACGGAGCACGTCGCTGCTGTTCGCTCCCCGCCGTTGCCGCCTTCGTCGGATCGAGAGGAGAGCCGCCGCTGTTCGGGACCCATTGCCGCCGTCATTCGCTGCCGGAGAGAGACCGCCGTTGGGGCCTTCGCGCTGCCGCTGGAGCCGCCGGAAGACGCCGCTGCTGCCCGCCGCCGCTGTTCGCGCTGCCGCCGTTGGGGTCTTTCTTTTTTTCTTTTCTTTTTTCCTTTTCGTGGAAATAACCCCATTTTCTTGGAAGATAACCAATTTTCCTGATTTTTTGTTTTGCAGTGGTGTCATGGCTAAACAGTTTATCCGGAGTGACGGGAATCATCTTATAGTTGGTCGTGATAAGGATGCCCAGACTCGTATCCTTATCGACACTCCAGTGATACCACCTCGTTCAAGGGTTAATGTTGAACACCCGGAGCATTGGACTCGCAGGTCTGTATGGAAAATTGTGCGAGCGGATGGATCAGAAGGCGAGGAGACTGCCCTCTCACTTCGATCTACTCTTCACAGATTGGGTAGCCGTGAGCTCGAGCCATTTCACCCGAACGCGGTCCCGGATCTTAGCGCTGATGCCAATTTCCCAGACTCTATGTTCGGCATGTTTTGTTTCTGCCCAGGCTATTGGGAGTGGACTGAGCATGTGCTTTGGCACCACAAGCAGCAGTTGAGGCGTGCACAGATCTATGACGGTGTACAGGCTTCACTCTTCACGTATTACTGCAGCAAAGGAGTACTTCGCGCATTTCTTGAACGGTGGCGTCCGAGTACGAACACCTTATGTACTCCCATTGGTGAGCTTTCACTTTCGTTGTGGGATATCCATGAGCTGGTTAGGCTTCCCATACAGGGTGAGTTTTATGACGAAGCTGTACCGAGTGACAAGACTTTGAGCTATGGGAACGACCAAACCCCAGCTAGCTGCAAGTACGGTCTAATTATCATTTCGGTCTCTCTTCTTTGTTTTTATTTTGTTCCCGTCTTCCTTTTTTGACTAATTTTCCTTTGCTTGCATATATCTGTTTTTGGCATACCACTCGATCTGCAAGAAGGATAAGGCGGTCTCTATCGCGGCATGGGTGGAGTTTTGGTTCGGGAAAGGCATGAAATATTCTAGCCCGACACTTCAGCCTCAAAAGAAGAGGCCAAGGGCACCTAAGGAGCCGTCCATCCCAAGTGGGACTATAAACAGAACGCAACTGCAAGAGCCTGTTAGTGGCAATATGGATTTTCTAGGCGTGGACGTTGCTTACCGTGATGAGCTTTATCTAGCAGCATTCATTTCTGCTTGGATTTGTGGATTTGCGCTTCCCCATGGCCGTGTAGGCATGGTTCGACCATCTGTCTTTCGAGTTGCTAGTCGCATGGCGCGTGGCACACAGTTTTCCTTGGCTATCCCCGTGTTGGCGAGCATATATCGAGGCTTGAGGATGATATGCACGTCCACTGACTTGAAGCAGTGCAATGCGGTTTTTCCTCTTCACTTTGTTTATCCGTGGCTTGCGGGACACTTTCCGACCCATGATTGGCTGGAGGTTGTGGGGAACCCGCCCATGGTGGGGTTTTCGGGTGTAGATGCCTTTAGACGTATCAGTTATACTGCCGCCCAGAGATTGTTTACCAACATCTCATCTTCTTCTTTACTGTGTTTTCGATTCACCACTGCGACGGCTCCTTTTACCTTTCATGATAATGAGTTCCTTATCAATTCCTCTAGAAGGGATCTTCTCATTTGTGTACGTTCGGCTTACTTGACGTTTAGATGCGGGTCTTCTTGCATTGTTGAGGCATACAGTCCACATCGTTTTAGCCGGAGATTCGGGTTTTGTCAGCATATCCCGGGGCCATTGAAGGAAGAGATCCTTTCTGGAGATCCGAGCGAGTTATACCGGTTATGGTTGGTGAGCACCCAATTTCTCACGAAGGCATCTCTTACATATCCTGGTGTATCGGGCTCCATTCTTTCGACAACCCGTGATTATGCCAAGTGGTGGTCCCGCTGTCATGATCCGCCTAGCAACAATTCGAACTCCGCCGTCCGTGTTAGCTGTAACACCCCGGATTTGATAACCCAGGCCGAGGTGTCACCGCCGCATTCCCCTAGCAAGACACGGCTGCCCGAGCTCGCTAAGGAAACGCCAGGCTTGTGGGTATGTAAAAGATTTAAAACATTTCAAGATATAGTCCGGAAATTTATAATACTTAGTACGATAGTAGAAATTATCACGTGCGGAAAATAAATAAAGTAAGTGCAGCGGAAAGTAAAATCACGGCCAACATGGCCAAATCCTCGGGTTTAACAGACCCGGTAAAAACAGTACGATGCAGAAATTTAAAATGTTCATAAATAATTCCCCCAAGTGCATGCGTATGCGTCACTCGACATACTCTGTAAAAGAAAAATGACAACGGTTGTCAGTATAAAAATATACTGAGTAAGTTAATCCCTAACTAACAAATAAAAGGGGTTACAAGTGTTTAAACTAAAGATTTCGCTTATCGTACGGGAATTTAAAAATACATGATTTATTAGCAGCGGAAAATTATGATTAAAGAACTTAATTTAAAAAGCGAAATTTAAAGCATAATTTAAGATGCATAAATTTTAAATACATAATTAAAGACAGGATAAATACGATTTAAGCATAATGAAACACTCACACGAGTCTTTTACTTTTCATCCCGTAAACTAAGAAGAGGACACCATACCGGGAGATCACTAACGAGGCAATCTCAACATAGGACCACTAACGAGGCAGTCCAAACAATGGGAGACCACTAACGAGGCAGTCTCAAAGATAGTAGGACCACTAACGAGGCGATCCAAAAAGATAGTAGGACCACTAACGAGGCGATCCACAAATACAGCGCGCGAGATCACTAACGAGGCAATCTCAGATAGTAAGGAGACCACTAACGAGGCAGTCTCAAAGATAATGATAGTATGAAGATCGGCTCAGCCTAGTGAACGGGATTTTTCGAAAGTTCGTATTTCAAAGTTATCAAAGGATTGATATCGCGTTTTCATAGTTCGAGTTTTCTCAAGTTCGAAAAATCCTATTCGAGGCAGTTCACGCCTTTCTTAATTTAAAATTCGTTTTTCCTCCAAAAATTCTGGAACTTGGCCAGTAATTCAAAAACACACACACGAACAACTTTCATGTTTTAAGTTTTTGGAAATAAGGTTCCGAAGTGAGTTGAAATTTGAGTTTATTGCAAAGAATAATTTACGTCTTAAAAACTGTTTTCGTCACAGGTTCGTATAACGCCGATTAAAAATTCATTTCAAAACCAATCGATGTGAAATTTTTACAGTAGCTACACGACACATTAAGGAACAACTTTCATGTTTTAAGTTTTTGGAAATAATGAATTCTTGGTACTCAAAAATCGAGTGCAACTCACTGCATACTCATGGCCCTTAAAACGAATTCAAAACAGTTCTAAAAACTTGGCCGTTTGACATATCAAATGAACACCAAAATTCGTGAAATTTTGTAGGCATAATCTAGACACAATTATCTACAACTTTTGTTTAGAAATGCAAAGTTAAATCATTCGAAAAATGGGTGAAAAACATGCATCAAGTTGAATGAAGGAATCTGTCACAGATTTGAATCGTTCGGTTTGATACAGAAAGTTCATGGCGAAAATTGGGATAGCAAAACTTAATGTCAATGGCTGAAATTTGGACACAAGATAGATAAAGGTGTTAGGAACAACTTTTATGTTGAAAAGTTTTCGGTTTGAATTCCCGAAGGTCGAGTTTTTGGCGAGTCTTTAAAATTGGACGAAAATAGGGTTTTTGAAAACCGATTTTTGTTACAAGCCTATATCTCGAGATTTAAACAACAAACAACCACGAAAATTTGTGAGTAAGGTGTTAACTTACTTAAAATGATGATAGGGTCGCCGGATTGGGTTTCCGGATGTCCTAGGGTCACGACGAACGGCCAACTTCTCCGATCGCTTTTTGTTCATTTTCCGACGGGAAATCGTAGTAAGGAAAAAGGGTTAGAATATGAGTTTCTGAGATCTATGGACGAATTGAAACGTTGCACAATGGCTTACCAAGAGTCTAGAGGGCAGGGGCTTGTCCCGGTCGTCCCGTCGTCGCCGGAATACTTGCCGGAAAGTGGTGTCGAAAGAGTTTCGAACTTGGAGAGGGAATTGAGGGTGGAGGCTGATTGTTTACTGAAAACCTAGGGTTTGGGGCGCCCCTAGGGTATTCTTAAGCCTTCCCCAAGGCTGAGATTCGATTGCCATGGTTAGGGGTGTGGTTTTTGGCAAGAAAATCGCCATGGAAGGAAAGTTTACACTTTCAGCACCTCTGGCGCGCTGGTGGCGCGCACCTAAGCTTTTGTCCGCGCGGAGCACGCGTGCCAGGCCTGGCGTCGCGACGCCCTTGGCCGCGCGGTGGCCGCGCGGCGGCGCGCGGACAGCGCGGGCCGGCCGGACCGGCCGGTTCGGCTCCGCGTGTTCCGTCGGGTCTTCCCTCGCTTTCCCCTATCGGTTTTCTACGTGTTAGCTCGATTCCCTGGGGCGTCTTCGTTGCGGAATCTTCTATTTAATCTTGTTACGAGTCCGGCTTATCGCTCGCAATATTTCCGGGTCCTACTTAGCCTAGTCTAAATTGGTTTCAACATCCCCTCTCGTCCTTGTGGTCTAATTCGTGATGTATTTTGTGTTTTATTTCGTGACTGAACTTAGAAATTAGTTCTAAGCTGCCTACGTACCCTGTGAAGGGATCAAGTCATGACGTAGTTCAAAACAATTTGAATTTGTTTTTCCTCGGGTGTTACATCCTCCCCCCCTTAAGAATACAGTTATGTCCCCATAACTGTGGTCGGGTCGTCTTGGAAGAGGGTAGGGTAACGCTGCCTCATGTCGGCTTCCAATTCCCAGGTTGCCGTCTCCGTCTCGTGGTTGGACCACAGGACCTTGACCATCTTTACAGTTTTATTCCTTGTCACCCTTTCCTTGTAGTCGAGTATTTGCACCGGGGTTTCTTCGTAGGTCAGGTCATCATCCAATTCGATTACGTCCGGTTGGAGTACATGTGACGTGTCGGGCACATACTTCTTTAGCTGGGAAACGTGAAACACGTTATGGACGCGTGCTAGTTGAGGCGGCAGCGCCAACCGGTACGCCAGATTCCCTACTCTATCTAGGATCTCATATGGCCCTATGTAT
Organism: Hygrophila difformis; assembly: GCA_030278955.1. NCBI lineage: Eukaryota > Viridiplantae > Streptophyta > Magnoliopsida > Lamiales > Acanthaceae > Hygrophila > Hygrophila difformis. Next base: position 3,085,742 of record JAOANR010000010.1, read on the forward strand.
CGTGGGCTCAGTTTCCCCCGCTTGCCAAAGCGCATTACGCCCTTCATTGGCGAGACCTTCAGCATGACCTTGTCACCGACTTGAAATTCCAAGTCCTGCCGTCTCACGTCCGCATAACTCTTTTGCCGGTCCTGAGCGGCTCTCATCTTCCCCTGGATAACCTTAACTTGCTGAGCCATGTCCTCCACCAGTTGTGGCCCTACTGTCATTACTCGATCGTTCTCTTCCCAACTCAATGGGCTCCGGCATCTTCGTCCATACAGTGCCTCGAAGGGCGCCATGCCGATGCTCGCATGGTAACTGTTGTTATAGGAGAACTCGATCAAGGGTAAATGGTGCTCCCAACTTCCCTTGAATTCCAACACACAAGCCCTCAACATGTCCTCCAGCGTCTGTATAGTTCGCTCCGTCTGTCCATCCGTCATAGGGTGGAACGCCGTACTCATCTTTATTTGCGTTCCCAGAGCTTCTTGCAGCTTGGTCCAAAACTGGGAGACGAATCTGCTATCCCTATCCGAGATGATGTCATGCGGCACCCCGTGCCGGCGTACCACATTGTCTATGTATGCTCTTGCTAGTTGGTCCATTGTCCAAGTGTCCTTCATCGGGATGAAAATGGCGGCCTTCGTTAACCTATCCACTATCACCCATATCTTATTCATTCCTTTTGGCGATCGTGGCAACCCTGAAACAAAATCCATGGAGATGCTATCCCACTTCCAGCTTGGGATCTCCAATGGTTGCATTAATCCTAAGGGCTTTTGCCGTACTGCCTTGATCTTCTGGCAGGTAAGGCACCTTGCCACGAATTCGGCCACCTCTCTCTTCATGTTCGGCCACCAATAATTTTTCTTCAAGTCCTTGTACAGCTTATCCCCTCCGGGGTGGACCGAGTAGGGGGTGCTATGGCCTTCCTCCATCACCTTCTTCTTCAGATCTGCGGACTCCCGCGGTATACACCATCTTCCCCTGAAGCGGATGCTCCCGTCCTCGTGAATCTGGAAATCTACTGCCTTTCCTTCGGCAATGCTTCTCCTTATTTCCTCCATCTGTTCGTCACTCGACTGAGCGAGTCGTATTTCTTCGAATACGGTAGGGCTTACTACCATCGCGTTGACGACCTCGGTTACCGTACCGGGCTGCACTAGTTCCAGGCTTAGTTTCGCCAAATCTCTGTACAATTCGGCCGGTATCACCAGTGAGTTCGTGACATGTTGCGCCTTCCGACTCAAGGCGTCGGCCACGACGTTGGCCTTGCCCTCGTGATACGCGACTTCTAGGTCGTAATCTTTGATCAATTCCAACCATCTCCTCTGCCTCAAGTTCAGCTCTCTTTGCGTGAATATGTACTTGAGGCTCTTATGGTCGGTAAACATCCGACACTTCCGCCCATAGAGATAGTGTCTCCAGATTTTCAGGGCGAACACGACCGCGGCCAGTTCCAGGTCGTGCGTCGGGTAGTTTTGCTCGTGCGGTTTCAGCTGTCGTGATGCGTACGCTATGACCCTTTGATCCTGCATCAGTACGCATCCCAGCCCTTCTCTCGAGGCGTCGTTATACACCTCGAAGTCTCCATCCTCTGATGGTAACGCCAACACCGGCGCCGTGGTAAGTCGTTTCTTCAGCTCCTGGAATGCGGCTTCGCACTCGCCAGTCCAGTCATACTTCACCCCCTTCTTCAGCAGTTGGGTCAATGGGCGGGCGATTTTGGAGAAATCTTGGACAAATCGCCTGTAGTAGCCCGCCAGTCCGAGAAAGCTTCTTATTTCCGTTGGGCTCTTCGGGGGTACCCACTCGGTTACAGCCGAGATTTTCGCCGGGTCTACCGCCACTCCGCTGGCGGATACGATATGCCCAAGGAATGTTACCTCCCTCAGCCAGAAGTCGCATTTGGACAACTTCCCATATAGCTGATTTTCTCGGAGGATCCTCAGCACTTTATGTAAGTGCTTGGAATGTTCTTCCTCGTCCCTTGAGTAGACCAAGATGTCGTCTATGAATACCACTACGCATTGATCTAACAGTCCTCGGAACACGTTGTTCATGAGGTTCATGAACATCGCCGGGGCATTCGTCAGTCCGAATGACAGGACTGTGAATTCGTAGTGTCCGTAGCGAGTCCTGAACGCTGTCTTTGGGATGTCCTTCTCAGCAATTCGCAGCTGATGATATCCCGATCGCAGGTCGATCTTGGAGAACACAGTAGCTCCCTTCAGCTGGTCAAACAGATCCTCGATTCTGGGCAACGGATACTTGTTCTTGATAGTGACTTGATTAAGTCCCCTATAGTCAATACACAGTCTCAGACTCCCATCCTTCTTTTTGACAAATAAGACCGGTGCTCCCCATGGAGACGTACTCGGTCGGATATATCCCTTTTCCAGCAATTCTTCGAGCTGTTCCTTTAGCTCCTTCATCTCCGGCGGTGCCATGCGGTAAGGAGCCTTTGATACAGGTTCCGTTCCCGGGATAAGATCTATGGTGAACTCGAGATCCCTCTCAGGGGGCATGCCAGGAACGTCCTCTGGGAACACATCCGGGTACTCTCTCACCACCGGAATGTTGTCTATCTTTACCCCTTCAGCCTCGAGGTTGTGAACGTAGCATGCGTATAGCGCGTGGCCCTTACGCATTAGGCTACCCAACTCTAGGACGTTGATTAACTTGTTAGATTTCTTAGGGGGTTGAGAGTAGAAGATGACTATTTTCCCCCTACTTTTTGACAGCGTGATCTTTTGCTTTTGGCATTCGATCACGGCCTTATACCGGGTTAGCCAATCCATTCCTAGTATGACGTCAAAGTCCCTGACGTTGAACTCTACCAAGTTTGCGAAAAACTCTACGTTCTTTATCACTATAGGTATTCCATTGTAGCGTTTAGAGCATGCTATTACTTCTCCAGAGGGCAGTTGGATGCCTAAGCTAATTATCTCGCACTTAGGTAGATCTAGTTCAGTTACGACTCTCGAAGATACAATCGAGCAACTGGCTCCGGAATCAAATAAGACTCTAAGTGGAGTACTTAGGACATGGAAAGTACCTGCCATCACGTCACCCTGCGCGGGTATGTCAGCCTGGTTGATCACGTTCAACCTTCCCATCGGCCTCCCTTGATTGGCTGGCTGGTTCTGATTTGGGTTTGCATTTTGCTGCTGGTTTGGAGGGCGTTGGTTCGGATTCGGAGGAGGCCGATATCCTTGATTGTTGCCATTCCTACCTCCCTGGTTGAACGGCTCGTTAGGTCCAATGACCAAGTCTTCTCTTTTCGTGATGTTCTCGAGTCGGGTTCGACATTCCTCCCTCCGATGGCCAATTCGGCCGCACCGGAAGCACTCGCCCATCTGAGGACACCTCCTTACCAGGTGCGGCCTGCCACATCGTGGGCACGGCGGCACTCGCCCTCCTTGGTTGACATTCCGACCATTGTTGTTCTGAGCATTCCCGTTCGGCCCTCGCCGAAAGTTGTCCCCGCCAGTAGTGTTGCTTGTCCGGTTATCCCTGTTCATCTTGTCTGGGCCTTGCGCCCCTCGGCTGGATTCCCCAGCAGCCTTCCTCTTTAGCTGTTGCACTCGTGCCACTGCTACTGCACGATCGTAGACAGATTGCAGGTCCGGGTAGTTAACCCCAGTGATCACCTCCCGAATCGACAAGTTCAAACCCATTTCGAACTTTTGCGCCTTCTCCCCGTCAGTAGGTACCATCCTGGGCGCAAATCTCACCAATTCCTTAAACCGTGCATAGTATTCTTGAACAGATTTCTCTCCCTGCTTCAGGGATGAGAACTCCTCGTACAGTGCGGCCTTAGTACTCATCGGGTAGAAGCGCTCCCGGAGTAACTCCATGAACTCGTTCCACGAGTAAGGTTCATCATCCTCCGCCAGCTTCCCTTGGGTAGCCTGCCACCAGTCGTCGGCCTCGCCACCCAGATAGTACGAGGCCACGTGGACCTTCTCCGCCTCCGGGCATCTTACCGCCTTTAGCAATTTGTCGAAGGTTCTCAACCATTCTTCCAGCTTAGCGGGGTCTTCCTCCCCGACGTAGTAAGGTGGTCGGTAGGGGTTCACCGCAGCCAAGTAGTTGATCCTCGCCTCCGGTGGTGGCGCCGCGGCAGCTCCACCCTGGTTAACGTAAGCATTACCCAGTGCGATTAGTAATTCTTCCATATTTCTCAATCGCCCTTCCGCAGGGTTAGGCATTGGCCCTGCCGGGTTTGGCATCTCCGCGTCAGGTGCCTGCTCATTGGGTTGTCCCGGCGTGCCGTGGGTGTTGGGGGTGGCAGGGAAGGGCCTTGGTCGTCCTCGAGGTGCCATCCTGTTACAACCGAGGAAGGTGTAAAGTTCAGGGAGATTCGATAAAGTGGAAAAAAAAAGTCTTGCTGAATTGTATGGTGCTTATCAGGAGTTGGTCAGTATTTGCATTTATTTATTCGGTCGTTTAGGGTTTAGGGTCTGAGGTACTTGTCGTTTTGTTATGCAGAAATAGATGCGTTGTTTGTCTGTCGGCGCTTTGTTAAGATATAAAGAGGGTGTATAAAATAAGTGTTTGTGACTTTATTGCTCAGTAGAAGTTTTTGTTTCGATACAAGCGACAAGTAGCAAAGATCCTGAAAATAGTCTTGGGAAAATAGAAAAGGAGAACAATGGGAATAATGCATCAAAAATCTCTAATCCTGCGAAGGGTAGGTGGTCGGGTCCTCCATGGGGTCATCCTCATCACTTGATTCCTCGATGGTGCCCGTGCCAAGGGGCCCATGGAACACTGGGCTGGCTGGCCAACTGGGCCCAGCAACAGGAGCAGGATCAACGGATGCAACTGGGGTTTGGACGGCTGCAGGGACAGCGACAGGGTCAATAAAGAGGCTAGTGACAGGAGGAGTTCCTGGGTTGAGTGGGGCAGGTGGAAGGAGATCATCCTGCAGGTGATGCAGTTGATGTCCCAAGACCCCTGCTTGGGTCTCTACGTCGTCAATCTGGGTCCGAAGCTCAGTCTCGCGGGTCTGGAGTTCGTTGATTTGGACTTGGAGTTGGGTTATATCTTGGTGTCCTGCTTGGCCCAGATTAGTTAGGTGGCCCAAGTTAGCTTCCATTTGCTCTACCCTTAGTCTGAAGTTGTTCACGTTTTGAGGAGATTCGAGGTATGCTTCAATCAACCTCATTAGTAGGTTGATCATGTTCACGTTTGGGGAAGCCATCTAGTGTTAACAAGGTAGGTTAGAGTTAGACGTTTTTCAGGTAAGGTTAAGATATGCACAATTTAAATCTACATGCAACATGCAAGTGCAAGTCCCTTCCCCCATAAAATTTAGTTTAACATAAATTGCTAAAGGTTGGGCCTCTATAGTGGGCCAAAATTTAATATTTCTTGGGCTAAGATTTGGGCTAAGTAAAAAGGATTATAGATTTTTGGGCTAAAAATAGTACTAGTAGTCAAATAAATAATTTTAAAAGAAGTAACACTTGGGCTTAAAAATATTGGTTTAAAATAATAGTAGTAGCTTTAAAAATTTTCCGGGCTCTGATACCAACTTGTAACACCCCGGATTTGATAACCCAGGCCGAGGTGTCACCGCTGCATTCCCCTAGCAAAACACGGCTGCCCGAGCTCGCTAAGGAAACGCCAGGCTTGTGGGTATGTAAAAGATTTAAAACATTTCAAGATATAGTCCGGAAATTTATAATACTTAGTACGATAGTAGAAATTATCACGTGCGGAAAATAAATAAAGTAAGTGCAGCGGAAAGTAAAATCACGGCCAACATGGCCAAAATCCTCGGGTTTAACAGACCCGGTAAAAACAGTACGATGCAGAAATTTAAAATGTTCATAAATAATTCCCCCAAGTGCATGCGTATGCGTCACTCGACATACTCTGTAAAAGAAAAATGACAACGGTTGTCAGTATAAAAATATACTGAGTAAGTTAATCCCTAACTAACAAATAAAAGGGGTTACAAGTGTTTAAACTAAAGATTTCGCTTATCGTACGGGAATTTAAAAATACATGATTTATTAGCAGCGGAAAATTATGATTAAAGAACTTAATTTAAAAAGCGAAATTTAAAGCATAATTTAAGATGCATAAATTTTAAATACATAATTAAAGACAGGATAAATACGATTTAAGCATAATGAAACACTCACACGAGTCTTTTACTTTTCATCCCGTAAACTAAGAAGAGGACACCATACCGGGAGATCACTAACGAGGCAATCTCAACATAGGACCACTAACGAGGCAGTCCAAACAATGGGAGACCACTAACGAGGCAGTCTCAAAGATAGTAGGACCACTAACGAGGCGATCCAAAAAGATAGTAGGACCACTAACGAGGCGATCCACAAATACAGCGCGCGAGATCACTAACGAGGCAATCTCAGATAGTAAGGAGACCACTAACGAGACAGTCTCAAAGATAATGATAGTATGAAGATCGGCTCAGCCTAGTGAACGGGATTTTTCGAAAGTTCGTATTTCAAAGTTATCAAAGGATTGATATCGCGTTTTCATAGTTCGAGTTTTCTCAAGTTCGAAAAATCCTATTCGAGGCAGTTCACGCCTTTCTTAATTTAAAATTCGTTTTTCTTCCAAAAATTCTGGAACTTGGCCAGTAATTCAAAAACACACACACGAACAACTTTCATGTTTTAAGTTTTTGGAAATAAGGTTCCGAAGTGAGTTGAAATTTGAGTTTATTGCAAAGAATAATTTACGTCTTAAAAACTATTTTCGTCACAGGTTCGTATAACGCCGATTAAAAATTCATTTCAAAACCAATCGATGTGAAATTTTTACAGTAGCTACATGACACATTAAGGAACAACTTTCATGTTTTAAGTTTTTGGAAATAATGAATTCTTGGTACTCAAAAATCGAGTGCAACTCACTGCATACTCATGGCCCTTAAAACGAATTCAAAACAGTTCTAAAAACTTGGCCGTTTGACATATCAAATGAACACCAAAATTTGTGAAATTTTGTAGGCATAATCTAGACACAATTATCTACAACTTTTGTTTAGAAATGCAAAGTTAAATCATTCGAAAAATGGGTGAAAAACATGCATCAAGTTGAATGAAGGAATCTGTCACAGATTTGAATCGTTCGGTTTGATACAGAAAGTTCATGGCGAAAATTGGGATAGCAAAACTTAATGTCAATGGCTGAAATTTGGACACAAGATAGATAAAGGTGTTAGGAACAACTTTTATGTTGAAAAGTTTTCGGTTTGAATTCCCGAAGGTCGAGTTTTTGGCGAGTCTTTAAAATTGGACGAAAATAGGGTTTTTGAAAACCGATTTTTGTTACAAGCCTATATCTCAAGATTTAAACAACAAACAACCACGAAAATTTGTGAGTAAGGTGTTAACTTACTTAGAATGATGATAGGGTTGCTGGATTGGGTTTCCGGATGTCCTAGGGTCACGACGAACGGCCAACTTCTCCAATCGCTTTTTGTTCGTTTTCCGACGGGAAATCGTAGTAAGGAAAAAGGGTTAGAATATGAGTTTCTGAGATCTATGGACGAATTGAAACGTTGCACAATGGCTTACCAAGAGTCTAGAGGGCAGGGGCTTGTCCCGGTCGTCCCGTCGTCGCCGGAATACTTGCCGGAAAGTGGTGTCGAAAGAGTTTCGAACTTGGAGAGGGAATTGAGGGTGGAGGCTGATTGTTTACTGAAAACCTAGGGTTTGGGGCGCCCCTAGGGTATTCTTAAGCCTTCCCCAAGGCTGAGATTCGATTGCCATGGTTAGGGGTGTGGTTTTTGGCAAGAAAATCGCCATGGAAGGAAAGTTTACACTTTCAGCACCTCTGGCGCGCTGGTGGCGCGCACCTAAGCTTTTGTCCGCGCGGAGCACGCGTGCCAGGCCTGGCGTCGCGACGCCCTTGGCCGCGCGGTGGCCGCGCGGCGGCGCGCGGACAGCGCGGGCCGGCCGGACCGGCCGGTTCGGCTCCGCGTGTTCCGTCGGGTCTTCCCTCGCTTTCCCCTATCGGTTTTCTACGTGTTAGCTCGATTCCCTGGGGCGTCTTCGTTGCGGAATCTTCTATTTAATCTTGTTACGAGTCCGGCTTATCGCTCGCAATATTTCCGGGTCCTACTTAGCCTAGTCTAAATTGGTTTCAACATCCCCTCTCGTCCTTGTGGTCTAATTCGTGATGTATTTTGTGTTTTATTTCGTGACTGAACTTAGAAATTAGTTCTAAGCTGCCTACGTACCCTGTGAAGGGATCAAGTCATGACGTAGTTCAAAACAATTTGAATTTGTTTTTCCTCGGGTGTTACATTAGCAATGATGAAGCACTATCGCCCAACTTTGCCCTAAACATAGTGCGTTCGCCGACACAACCTCTGTTGAAAAACAAAGAAGTAATTTCCGCTCTATCTTTTTCTGATGAAGGGAGGGATGAGGTTTTTAACTTAGACCATCTTAGTATCCCTTCATGCATTTTTGAGGAAGAAGCACCTTTAACAGGACTTTTAAATGAAAGTTTTGATGTCTTTGTTCTATTCCTTGATTTTGTCTTTCTTTGGTTTCTTCGCTTGTATTTATGCTTTCCTTGTTTCCTTTCAGGTTGTGGGCTTAGGCAGTACATCGGCGCCCGATGATGGTGATGATGATGATGCAGGAAGCAGTGCCAGTGTTCCTATACCCTTGACACGAGCCCCGCGCGTGTCCCGAGCATATGTAGTGCCATCACCCGCCCTTCCTTTAGCAATGGCCGATCCTATTGCCCACTCAGCATCTCCGGAAATGCGTCCCTTGGAGAAGGCTACTCCTGCAGCAACTATTATTACCCCTGATGAAATGAAGAGGCGAGCAAACTGGAAGGTAATGGACTATTTTTGGGAGATAGTGAGAGACATAATTAAGGAGGCGCCTTTGGAGAAGCTTGCGAGGGGTCGAGCTGCGGCGGATGAGTTTCTTGGCTCTATGAGGAATTGCAAGCAGGACACATCTCGGCTGGAGTTATCATTGCACCGTTTCTTCGATGGAGCTGAGATGCTTCAGGATTTGCGTACGAGGGTGGAGTCGCAAGAGTCGTTGCAACTAGCCGAAGCGGAGCTGGCCAAGAGAGATAGTGAGTTGCAAGCCAAGACGGAAGAAGTTAAAGTGTTGGGTGCCAAATTAGAAGAGTTGAAGAAACAAATGGCCGAAATGGAGTCATCTCTTCAGCGAGCTACAGGAGAGGAGCAAGTTCTTAGCGAGGCTCCCGCATCTCAAGAGGGGGTTGTTTTGAAGATCAAGAATTCCCCAGGCCCATCCGCCGAAGATTCCGCCAACTTGAAGATGATGGAAACGGCTTTCGAGAGGTCCCGAAAGGAGTTGCTACATCTACAACCTTACTAGCTTCTTCATTCTTTTGTTCTTTATCCTTTGTTTTTCGCATTCTTCGTTGCTTAGTTCACATGGAATTTGTATCTTGATCCCCTAGTGAAATAAAGCTCTCATTTCTTCATTATTTACATCATGAATGCACTTGCAAGCCTCGATGCAAAACTTTACCCCATCCTTCACTCTTCTTCCTTTGCAAGTAATGGATTAAATTTAGTCAACCCATTTACTTAGCTTTTTTTTTTGCAAGTAATGGATTAAATTTAACCAACCCATTTACTTAATTTTTTGCAAGTAATGGATTAAATTTAATCAACCCATTTACTTAATTTTTTGCAAGTAATGGATTAAATTTAATCAACCCATTTACTTAATTTTTTGCAAGTAATGGATTAAATTTAATCAACCCATTTACTTAATTTTTTTGCAAGTAATGGATTAAATTTAATCAACCCATTTACTTAATTTTTTGCAAGTAAGGGATTAAATTTAACCAACCCATTTACTTAATTGATTGATTTTTTGTTTATTTTTTTTTTATGTAATGAATTAACTTAACCCAACTACATTTTTTCATCAAGTAGTGAACCAACATAATTAATCCAATTACTTGATTGATTTTTTTTTTTGTTTATGACTGAACTTAGAAAAACGATTTCCAAGTTGCCTACGTACCCTGTGAAGGGGTCAAGCCATTACGTAGTTCAAAACAAATTGAATTTGTTTATTTTGAGCCGTACACAGTTTATACTCTTGCGGGCCAGGAGTATTACATTTTTTTTTTGTGACGTGCAGTTTAGGCTCGTGCGTCAAGGAGCATTTTCCTTGTCCATTCTTCAAGCGTAGAACTTCTTCAAGAACCGTCCGTTTATCGGTCCGATGCTCACTCCATCGTTATCAATCATCATGTAGGCTCCGTTTGTGAAGACTTCCGTGATGACGTATGGTCCATCCCATTTGGAGGTGAACTTGTTCCCACTGCGGTAGTTGATGACAATGGGTCTCCGGATGGCGAGGACGAGATCTCCAACTTGGAACGAGCGTGCCTTGACTTTCTTGTTGTAGAACTTGGAGAGGCGGGCTTGGTAGCATTCCAACCTTTGTTGTGCTTCGAGCCTTCTTTCATCAAGGGCTTCCAATTCTTCCAAACGCAGTCGGGCGTTGTCTTCTTCAGTGAGTCCTTCTTGGATGGCGACTCTTAACGACGGGATTTGCGTTTCCAGCGGCAACACGGCTTCCACTCCATAGACCAACGAGTATGGCGTTGCCTTGGTGGGTGTGCGGAAAGTTGTTCGATATGCCCATAAAGCTTCGTTGATTCTCTCATGCCAATCCCGTTTTGACTTGGAGACTACTTTCTTCAACAAACCGCATAAGGTTTTGTTGAAGGCCTCCGCTAGTCCATTTGCCGGCGGGTAATATGCAGAACTCTTTCGCTGAGTAAATCCAAACTTCTCACATAACTTGGTGACGGTGCTGTTGACAAATGATCGTCCGTTGTCTGTCATGATGTAACGCGGGACGCCATAACGGTAGATGATATTGATTCGGATGAAGCTTGCAACATGTTCCCCTTTGACTTCTCTAAAGGGTGCAGCTTCAGCCCATTTGGAGAAATAATCCGTAGCAACAAGGATATAGCCATGCCCCCCGGAAGACTTTGGCAGCGGTCCAACGATGTCCATGCCCCATGCGTCAAACGGCCATGACGCCACAGTTGGATGCAACGGCTCAAGAGGTTGGTGGATGAAGTTGGCGTGAAATTGGCAGGCTTGGCATTTTCGAGCGAACTCCATGCAGTCTCTAACCATCGTCGGCCAATAGTATCCCATTCTCTTGATGCGGAAATGTAGCTTCGGCCCCGATTGATGTGCACCGCAGATCCCCGCATGTACTTCTTCCAATGCTTGAACAGCTTCAGTGGAGCCCAAACAACGGAGTAGAACCCCTTCGAACGACCTTCTATACAAGGTGCCATTAAAGTAGAAGAATCGGGCAGCACGTCTTCGGATATCAACCTTTTTCCTCGGATCCTCGGGTAACTTCTGATGCTGCAAGTAGTCTACCAAAGGTTGTCTCCAATCTTCTTCTTTGTCGATTTCAAATACTTCAACGGCCGTGTTCTCGTCGAACTCCTCGTCGTCTTCAAAAACCGGAGGCATCACCCATCCCTTAGTCAGCGTGATGGTCATCTTGTCTTCTGGCGAGGTAAGTGTTGACGCCAGCTTTGCGAGGGAGTCAGCTTGCCGATTTTGGCTTCTTGGGACATGTTCAATCGACATAACATGGAGATATGCCATCAACCTACGTGCGTACTTGAAATATGGCACCAGGTCTGGTTTCTTGACTTCATATTCGCCAAGTAGCTGGTTGACTATCAACTTGGAGTCGCCGTAGACTTGAAGATATAGTTGCTTGGCGTCGACTGCCATTTCGAGTCCCAAGATCAGTGCTTGATATTCGGCAACGTTATTGGAGCAATTGTTAGTGAGGGTAATTGAATGAGGTAAGATCTCACCCGTTGGAGTGACGAAGACGATTCCTACTCCAGCTCCTTCCTTGTGGGCAGCTCCATCGAAGTACATTTTCCATGGTTGTCTAGCTTCAGTTAGCATCACATCTTCGTCCGGAAGGTCGTCAGAAAGATCCCATTCAGCAGGTATCGGATGATCAGCTAAGAAGTCGGCCAGGGCTTGTCCATTGATAGCCTTTTGTGGTACGTAAATGATCTCGAACTGTTGAAACAACAAGTACCATCGTGAAAGTCTTTCAGAGAGAGCAGATTGAGACAACACATGTTTGAGAGGATTTGCTTTGGATACAAGATGTACCGTGTGAGCTTGGAAGTAATGCTTCAACTTGCGGATGGCGAAGACCAATGCTAGGCAAAGCTTTTCGATTGGGCGGAACTTGAGCTCGTTCGGCGTCATCATCCGACTTAGATAGTAGAGCGCGTTCTCCTTGCCCCCATCATTTTCTTGAGCTAGCAAGGCGCCAACAGAGTTTTCTTGGGCAGCTACGTATAGAATCAACGGTCGTCCGATCACTGGAGCAGCTAGCACTGGCGGCTTCATCAGATAAGCTTTGATGTTGTCGAACGCTTTCTTGCAGGACTCATCCCACTCGAACGGAATACCCTTTTTCATGAGCTTGCTGAACGGTTGGCATCTTCCAGCAAGATTGGAAATGAACCTCCGGATGTATGCGAGCTTACCTTGAAGGCTCTTCAACTCGTGGATATCCCGTGGCTCCGGCATTCTCAAGATTGCGTCAATTTTGGCTTGCTCGATTTCAATGCCGTGATTCCGTACAACAAAGCCGAGGAACTTTCCAGAGGACACGCCAAACGCGCACTTCAACGGATTCATCTTCAGTTGATGCTTGCGAAGGCGTTCGAACACGGTCCTCAAGTCTTGTAGATGATTGACTCGTTCCTTTGTCTTTACCACGAGATCGTCGACGTAGCATTCGACCAAGTTGTGCAGCATGTCATCGAAGATCTTTTGCATGGCACGTTGATATGTTGCCCCCGCATTCTTCAGGCCGAAGGGCATAACTTTATAACAGTATATGCCTTTTGGAGTCCGGAACGCAGTCATCTCTTCGTCTTCGGGCGCCATCTTTATTTGATTGTAGCCGGAAGACCCATCCATAAACGACAATGCTTCATGTCCCGTGGTGGCATCAATCATCAACTCGGTGATCGGCAACGGGAACTCGTCTTTTGGGCAAGCCTCGTTGAGATCGCGGAAGTCCACGCAGACTCGGATTTGTCCATTCTTCTTCCTTACCGGGACGATGCTTGAGATCCAGGTGGGATATTGCACTTCACGAATGAAGCCAACGTCAATCAGCTTATTCACCTCAGCTTCAATTTGTGGGAGAAGCTCAGGGCGGAACCGACGTTGTGCTTGCTTCACGGGTCGTGCATCCTTCTTCACTGCAAGGCGGTGGACGGCTATCTTGGGGTCCAAACCGGGCATTTCTTTGTAGGACCATGCAAAGACGTCTCTGAATTCTTTGAGTAGTGCTACATACTTTTCCGCTTCATCTACGGTCAGTTGGGCACTGATAAATGTTGGGCGAGGATCTTTTTCATCGCCTAAGTTCACCTCACGCAGCTCATCCACCGTGATCTTGATATCTTCTTCAAGTTGCGTTGGTGCTGCGTTGGCGTCTTCTTCACTTGGCTCACCGCAGTCAATGGTGATATGATGAATGTCAAATTTGTCAGCTTGATCATCTTCGTCATGCTTTGTGAAGATGATGGTCCGTTTCTTGAGCTTTAGCCATTCGTCGGATGAGACAGTCCACTCAACTTGACGCTTCATACGGGAAGGTACTGTGCTTCTCACATCGTTGCCGTAGTTAGGGTCGTCCAATATCCCTTGTTTTACCGGAGACCGCTCTTTGCTAGCCAATGTTTTGATTTGTGATTGGCGTTTTGTAGAACCTAGCCTTTTGAAGACGGATTTTGCAGAGTCTTCTTTGGCAACAGCCCCGAGCCTATCGAAAACAGTTGGCTTCACTTGTTTGTTTGCTCCAAGCTGACGAAAGACGGATTCTTTGTGCTCGATTGTCTCCGTTGAGCCGAGTCTATCATGGACACTTCGTTTTTGCTCTCCTTTTGACGGACTACCGATGCGATCAAATGCTGACTTTCGTGCAGGTTGGTCCTTTGGAGCATGATCCTCTTGATTTGCTTCTTCGGTGATGTAATTGGCCGTAGCTCGTTTTATGACGATACGAACCGGTGCCTTCACTGTTTGTTCCGCTTTGACGAATATGGGCGCTTTCGATGCTTGGGGCGCCGTGTCAAATTCCGCAACATACCCAAGTCCACTCCGGTCACCTTTTCTTCGGTTGTTGTCTGAGAGCTTTCCTAACGGCGATGGCTCATTTGGGTTGAAAATAGACTTGGTGAGCAACTTGAATGCCTTCGGACCGAATTCTTTGTCGTTCTTCAGTCGGCGTGCCTCACTGCCTTTGAGTTGAATTTTCACCGTTTTCTGCGACATGCCAGGATCAATGGGCGTTAGTGGGAGTGTAAGCCGCTCGAATGCCTCTTCCAAGATCGATTTTCCCTTATCATCACGGACTGGTTGATCATCTTTACGTTCTTGCTCCCCGCACGAAGGTGCCTTAGCTTTGGACGAATCAAGGTAGTATTTAGCGTCCCCGTAATAAGACTCGGCCACTGCGAATGGTTTGTCATCGGCGATAACCCTTTTGACGACGCCGTTGTGCACGTACTTGAAGCACTGGTGCCATGTTGAGGGGACGACGCCGTTCTCGTGGATCCATGTCCGACCAAGAAGCATGTTGTATGATGTCCTTGCGTCAATGACGTGAAAGTACGTGCTTGCAGCCATGTCATCAATTTGTAGACGGACTCGGATCGCGCCAAGGGATTTTTGTCCCCCTTGGTTGAAGCCTTGGATTAACATTTTGCTATTGGATAGTTCTTCCTCGGAGATGCCCAATTCCTTCAGGGTGTGAAGTGGCATGATGTTGACGGCGGAACCTCCATCTATCAGAATTCGATTCACTCGCTTGTTGTCTACGTATCCAACGACGAACAATGGTCGGTTATGAGCCTTCGACTTTTCCAGCTCCATCGGCATATCGTCGTCATTGAACGTGATGGACATCATGCATTCGTTGAGATGCGAATGATCCACAACTTGTTTGGTGTGATCTTCCTTCGACGTTTTCCCAACTTCGAAGACGGTGTTGCAGGTGGTGGAATTGTGAGGAACTTTGATCTCAATCGATCCAACTTGGATGGAAATGGTGTTGGTCGTCTCTGCTTCGTCTGCCAAAGTGATTTTGCCTTGTTTGACGAGATCCATGACTTTGTCTTTGAAAACGAAGCAAACTTGGATCGTGTGGCTCACCAAACGGTGGTATTTGCAGTATAGCGGGTCGTTGGTCATCCCAGCTTGCTCGGGACGTTTCATCCTTGGTAGCTCGATGAGGTTTTCTTTCATCAAGTCATCGAAGATGCCCGGTAGATCGGAATCGAGGAACGGGTACGTCTTAGCCCGTCTATCTTCCAATGACGACTTTTGACGTTGAGCTTGTGGTGGCTTTGGCTTGTCGTTTGTCACCGGCTCCTTCCCATGTACCTTTACGAGAGCGGCGCTTGTTGCCATCGCATCCTTTGTGGGTGGCTTCGACTGTGGCTTGCCTCCCTTCTTCCATTCGACTCGGTTGTTTGTACGAGTTTGTTGAACGGGCGGACCACAGGCTCCACTTGACGCCAAACTTAGCTCCATGTCATGAGCACGAGTTGCAAGCTCCTCGAATGTCCGGGGACGAATGCCTTGCAGGATGTATCGTAGGCCCCATTGCATGCCTTGGATGCACATCTCAATCGCCGACGTCTCAGACAAACGATCCTTGCAGTTGAGGCTTAGGCTCCTCCAGCGGTTGATGTAGTCAATCACCGGCTCGCCCTTTGATTGTTGCGTATTCGTCAATTCTATCATGCTGACGGTACGCCGTGTGCTGTAAAAACGGTTCAGAAACTCTTGCTCAAGTTGATCCCAGCTGTCGATGCTGCCGTGTTCCAAGTCGGTATACCATTCGAACGCATTCCCCTTTAGTGAACGAATGAACTGTTTGACGAGGTGATCTCCAAACGTACCCGCTTCGTTGCATGTCTCTACGAAATGGGCGATATGTTGCTTGGGATTCCCTTTGCCGTCGAACTGTTGGAACTTGGGCGGTTGATAGCCTGCCGGTATCCTCAGTGAGTCGATGCGGGCGCTGTATGTCTTGAGATACGTCAAGGAGGATTTTGATCCTGCCGAGACCTCTTCCTTCAGCATTCCCGTGATGAACTCTTTCAGTTGATCAGCCGAGATGAAGCCGTCAGGAGTGACTTGAACGTCAGCCGTTGCTTTTCCTTTTGCCGAAGCGCCTTGCCGGGAAGTCTCTCCATCGTCGCGGATCTCTACGGGCTTGTTCACCGCTTGGCCGCCGTTAGAGCCATCCAGTCTGTTCATCATTTGCTCCATGCGTGCATCTTGCAACTCGGATCTCTTCACAAGCATTTCCACGATCTTTGTCAGGTTGGACATTTGCTCTTCAAGAGTGCTGGCTTGGGTTGTCATTGCAGCAGCATGACGCAGGGCGGATGTTTCCTCTTGATCTCCCCGCGAGCTTGACAACGGCGTGGAAGATCCCGATCTATGGTCGTTTCCTTCTTCCAGCAGCGGCATATCCGCATCAACTTCTATTCCCCGCGCAGCATCGGCGGCCTCCATTGCTTTCTTCATGTTCCTTGTGGTGACATTGGGCATAGCGGCACCGGATGTTGAAGAGTTGCTCTTGGAGGTGTTCTTTGAAGCCATTGGATTTCGTTGACGACGTCTGGAGGAGATGAAAGGCAGAAGTGTCCCACTGGGCGTGCCAAAATCTGTAGGTGCAAAAAATGCGTAGACAGAAACTGCAAAATACTTTTATTAATTTCACAATAAAATATCTACAATTACAGAGAATTTGAATGAATTTAAAAGAAATATGTGAAGATCAAACGATATGAGTGTTCGACTTCTGTTACTCCTTTGATTCCTCCAACCTTGAAGACGTCGAGATGCTTTTGTGCTTCTTCTTCGGCTTCTTGGAATTTCTGCAGCGTTTTGTTGCTGTAGATCTCAAGTGTTTGAGTCTTGAGAGTGTGTGTCTGGAAGTGAAGTAGTGAAGTCGTAGTAGTGACCCCAATATGTGACAGGGTGCCTCTATTTATAGAGGGAAAACCCCAGGGTTTGTGAATGATGGGCCAATCGGTGGGCTGGTCCAATCCACACTTCTATCGGGTCAGTGAGCATGTGGGCCTTTCATCTGGGCTTGTTCACATTGACTGATTTCAATGGACTGGCCTGCTTCAGGTATCAGTGTCCATTGGATCATGGGCTTGTGGGTCTTGTACTTGGACTTGTCCACATTGGCCCAATATAATCTATTTGGCTTGATGGATCCAAATGGCCCAATAAATATTAATAATTATTTCAAGCATTTAATTTATTTAAAATGCCTAGAAAATAATTAAATTAATATTTAAATTTACACGTGTCGCATTTTTGGTGGCGAATAAATTTCACGTGTTTACACCATATATGTTAAAATCTTCAAGAAAATAGAACAATTTACCAAAACCAATCCCGAGACCTTTTCTTTGGACAACCCAAACTTGCCATCTTTGATCCTATTTGATCCCAAAAACACACCCAAAGTAATCAAATTGATCACAACATTCACCAAAAACCCACCAAATCTTTGTCCTTTCACTATTTCTGCAGATCTCCCCAATGCCTTGAGCCCACAAATCTCATCCTCATCCAAAACAGAAACCACCAAGCTTAGAATCCAAACAACACACAAGTACAAATAAACTATGTAAGAAACCCCCCAAAACAATATGGTATTCCCTACAGCAGTCCAATCGGAAGGCAACGTTATAGGCACACCTAAAAGCAGGACAAGACCGATATATCCTATAACAAAAACCGTCGTATAAAATCCCGTGATCAATGGTCTTGTGCAAGACTTGGCAATTCTAATTACGAGCAACTCCTTTACCGACAATTTCTTGCCATGGAAAGACTCGGATGTGACTATGATTGTCGCTATTGTAATAAGAAGGCTAATTATTAAGTAGAAGAAGACAAATGCAAAATATGTCACTAGTAAGTGGAGGGTGTTTCCCCTAACCTTGGCTAGAACTTTGTTATTGAAATCCGAGCTTTGGGAGCTTGAAATCGGGAGCATGGATTCCTTAGCAAGCATGTCGCTCATGACGGAGGAGGCTGAAAAGTCGAAAATTGAGAAAAATATGGAGGACAAGAGTAGGGAAAGTGTGGTAAGAAAAAACATTGGATTTTTGTTTATGGTAAGAAATTTGATGGATTTATTGAGGATTGAATAGGTGTTGTGAAAATCCATTGTGGGAGAAGTGGTTGATTAATTTTTGGTGTACAGTATATGAAGTATTTATAGAAAACTTTTGGGGGCGGGTTAGAAGAAGTCTAATTCATTACTGTATGTGTACAATAAAATGGTATATGGCTTATTAGCTTGTGTTTATAGTGGAAGTATTGTAATGGAAATTGGGATTAAATGTTGAAAGAAAGGAAGTTTAAAGGTGGGATAATAAAATGGATAAAGTGTAATAATTATGGCTATGAAATGAAACAAGTATTAAGCTTGCATAAAATTTTTTCTAACTTCTCAATACATTACATAGGCTATTTATAAACTTTTTTATCCTCTCACTATTTACTAACCTCATAATCAAGGCATATACATTTCAAGACTTTCACATGTCTAACCTTATGATCAAGGCATGAACATGGATGTTGAACACTAGACATTCACATGTTTTGTTTACATGCATAATAGCAAAGTTAATTTTGTTTATTTAACTTTTTAGACTAAAGTGTTATGACTTTGAAGAAGTCTTTGGGTGACAAAGTCTGTGCTTGATGATGGTTTGTTTAATTTTCTATGCTTAGTCATTTCTAACTATAACTCTATTACTATAACTCTATTACGGTTAACCTTAATTTTATTCTCCAATTAAATTTACAGTTTCTATGTTTCATCTCGATCCATCCACTCTACTTTTTCCTCTATTTAAGAATATTTCATTTTAATTTCTTTTATTTCAGTTTAATACAATGTGTTTTTTAGATAATGCCTTGCATCCTTTTACCCCAAAAAAAAAAATTTAATACAATGTTTTTTATAGGGATTGGTTACGGTGAATCACCAAAACCCGTAGCACAGCAAGGCGCCAATCTCAACCATTCGTTTAAGATCCAACGGTCCAAAAATGTAAAATGGTAAAATTGTCCAAAAATTTTTTAATGTCAAGTCGCTGAAAAATACGCATAAGGTCATCGCTGAAAAACACTATGTATGTCGCTGAAATGCACACAGCTTGTCACTGAAATATACACAGCTTGTCGCTGAAACACACTTAGCTCGTCGCTGAAATATATTAAACTAAAGAATTAAGGTTTAAGCTTTTATGAAGTCGCTGAAATGCACAATATCAAGTTGCTGAAAAATAGTATAGCTTGTCGCTGAAATATACTATAGTGCGTCGCTGAAATATACAATACTCTGTCACTGAAAATACACGGAAAGCGTGCTGAAAATAATATGCATGTCGCTGAAAATAATATATTAATCAACAAATCGCTGAAATGTATTAAAATATATTTTGGAGTAATATGACATAATTACTTTTTTGCCCTTCCAGTTCATCTCAACCGTTGATTTAAAAAGTTAATCAACGGTTGGGGAAAGCCGCAGTACATCATGTCATATCCCTTAGTTGCACCATAACTTCTCCCTTTCTTATATGTATTTATATAATTTAACTAAATATTAAATATTAAAAATTAAATATATTAAGAAAATATATTAAAATGGGATAACGAGGACTTGCTCAAGCGGCCAAGTCTATGGATTCCAACCTTAGGATTGGGGCTTTGATTCCCCACTCAGCTTCCTATCACTCCCCTTTATCTCTTTGTAATTTGTGTGACATGAATTCCCAGCACTCTTTCTCTCTGGCGTTGGATCCTCCAAAAAAGATATTAAAAAAAATGATAGAGGGATGAACAGTATCCCGCTAAGTATAGCATGACACCATAGAAATGCCATTTTTGGCATAACGTCTAGCATCTAGCATATCCCCTTGGAGCTCCTCTCCTCTCTTCCGTACAACACCAATTTGGCGTATTCCTTCTTAACGATTTGGTTCTCATTATGTGGAAGTATGTACTGGAGTTTTTTTCAACCATTAGATAGAGTTTGGATCTAACAGCTTATATTGAATGTAGGGATAGCGGGGTCTTTTACTTTATCTTTATGAATTTAAATAATAAAAAAAATGGTCTGGGTCATGATCACTTTTATCTTTTCTTTCTCAATACGCCATTGCTATGTTTCTTTCTATAATCCAGAGTTGAATTTGAAACATTTCTGCGATTAGCTTCTCGGTTTAGGGTAAGAGAATTCCAGATCGGTAAAACATAACGTTACCAAATACAAGACATAATGGTTATCCATCAATCATAATGCTTCATTCATGAAGATACAAGACAGAATGTTAGGAGTATAAAAACATAATTCTTCAGAAACGAAAACAGAATTGTTTCAATACGAGAAAAAATGTTGGAATGTTACCAATATACAGAATGGTTAGCAATACAATGCATAATGCTTTATTCAAGAAGACAGAATGTAATGATATGAGCATAAACATAGAATAAAATAAGACAGAATGATTATTATATACAAGACAAAATGCGTAAAAAGGGAAAACATAATGTTATCAAATACAAAACATAATGGTTACTGATCAATCATAATACTTCATTAAGGAAGATACAATACCGAATGTTAGGTGTATAAAAACAGAATGCTTCAAGAAGGAAAACATAATGGTTTCAATTCAAGACAGAATGTCATAATGTTACCAATAGATAAAATGGTTAGTACTTCATTCGTGCTGGAAGTGCGTTAATCTCCACTCCCCTAAAATTCCCTCAACATGGAAGAAATCGCATAAAACAGATTTTGCATGCAGAATCGTTCAAATCCTAATTTTCCTTCTCTCCCTTCCGAATCTTTTCAGTGATCTAGTTCTTCCTTTACACGGATGGGCCCAATTACATATTGGAGAAAGATACAGAGGAAGGTAAGAGATTTGGCAGAAGAGATTTATTAAAAACTTCTGGCAACAATTGCAATTTTTGAAATTTGAAATAGATATGGAAACTAATTCTCATTTATTAGTTTTACTTGAAGAGTCTGCATTCTCCTCCCTCTCCAATTAAAAATGTGTTAAATTTATCTGGATGGAAGAGTCACATTCTCCTTCTCAATGGTTTTTCGTCTTCAGTTGTGATTAGCCGGCGCCACTATTAATCTGAGAAAAGGTGAGAATCCCACGTGATGTGTGACTTACAATAAAAATAAAATAATAAATATCACAATTACATTTTTACCCTTATCTAATCTATACTGTACAATTAATATAATTTTTGATCCAACAGTTGAAGTTAACTCCAGCACATACTGCAGAAACAGGTTCCAGCATAGGAACCATATCGATTCCATAAAGACGCTCTTAGCCTGTAACTGCTGTCAAACTTGGGTAAATAAATAAATAAATACTCATATACTACTATGCTCTTTTTTTTCTTTTCTTTTTTTTTTTTTTGAAAAAATATAACTATGTATTATATGCATGTATTATTTTTAGTAAATCAAAGGGATTTATTAAGTTACTTAAAAGGGCAAGAGCAACATTACAATAAATAAAAGTAGTAACTTTTCATATGTATTTATTTTAATTATTTATAATTTATAATTATATGAATTATTATTTATTAGCAAAAAATAGTACTACTAATCAATTTTGTTAAAGATCGTGATCTTACATGTACATGAGATCATTTTTTTCTTTGTAATATCGTAATCATAAGATCGAAGTGGGATCCTAAGATTTTACGAAATTGCAATAATGAATAAACTTAATTATGCATACTAATAAGTAAAAGCATTATATTTATGAATTTTACAAATTAATTAATACAAAACAGTACAAAATATATATAAAATATTTCTACTTTATTCACAATTCATAAAATCCTACAAAAATTTATTCGTTTAAGAGACGAGGCTTATGATTTTTAAAAGGTACTAACTTTTCATATAATTTTTTGTGAATTAAAAAAAGGGACGAAACATACTGTAAATAAAAGGTACTGCTCCCTATTATCGGTTCGAGAGTGGAGGAGCAAGCGAGCAAACGACCCAGGGTTGCGAAGGAAATCATTGACAAGCAGTCCGCTTGGAGAAGAGTGGTATACGCTCTATAGCGTTCGCCTCTCTCCCGATTTCACCAACCGTGAGCCCTTCACATGTGTTAATGGATTCCAATTGCATGATTTTGTTGTTTTTGTTGTTCCAATGTACTTTTCAATTTTCATGTGTTAGGAATTATGTTGAAAACGATTGTTACTGTTCTGTCTTCTTCAATAGAAAGCAAGGCGTTGAGATTCAATAAAGAGCATGTCTTGAGGGACGGAGGAGCGATTTCGAAAAGTGACTACACGGATGGAAACAAGGGTTTAATTATACTGTGCCGTTCCTGACCGATTAAGTGTATACAAAATTTTGATTACAACATTTGAGATATTTTTGTGGTTACTCTTTAGGTTGAGGGGACTCTGCCTGGGAGATATGGATAATTCAAATATCTTGTTTTGGAATACAAAATTTTGATTACAACATTTGGGATGTTTGTTTTGGCATACAATATTCTGATTACAGCAACATTTTGTTTTGGCAGCTCTATCCCCTGGATTTGGGTCAATACACCAGCAAGTTGCAATATCGGTTTGAAGTTTAGTGATTCAATAACTTCTGCACTTGCTAATTTGTTTTGGCATCTTCATTGTGAATCCACATTTGGAAATTGAGAAGTGCCTTTAAGGTGAGGTTTAACTATTTTGCTGTTCAGGGATTTCCCTTTCTGTTAATGAATTATCATATATGTTTCCCTTCGAACTTAGTGTTTATAGAACGAGTGCCGTTGGAACTTGGTGGGGGTTAAGATTTGTTTGAAACAAATTCAGATTTCATACTTGTGGGGTGTAGCATTCAATATTCATCTATTTGATTTTGTTTTCACTTAAAATTTGAACTGGATCAGTCGGTGAATCCCAAATTATATTCTCTATGCTGCCTTTCCGTTCACAATTATTTTTAAGTTTTAATAGAGGATATAGCAAAGTTTGTAATGTTGCAGTTTTCTGAAATTATCTTGACTGAATTTTTTTGCAGTAATTTTTTCATGTCAAATTATCTGTAATTACTGTGCTGGAACTTATTGTATGAGCATGATGGGGGCCAATCAAACTCACTGATTAATTACGAATTGGAGAAAACAGAAGTAATTAATTTGATAAATCATCATAAAATGGGGGCATGCAATTGATGAGGAATGCAGTAGAGATGTGGCGCCTGATTAGATCCTCGTGGGGAATGGCTATACCTCAACGGGGGTGCCCCAATATGATCCCTGATAAGGAATTGGGCGGGGACGAGGCAAATTTTGGGAACCAGAGATGGGGAAGGGGATGGCATATGAACCCATCCCATTGCCATTCATTCACGTGTGTTTTTGCAATTGATTCCTAAACTTTTTGTTGTTATCTTTTGCGTTCATCATCCTTAATTGAAGCTCATCGCTGTAAACATGTAGGCGAGAACTGGAGTTTGGTTTTTGGCTTCATGGAAGGTTTTAATTTTTTGTTTCTGAACTTCATTAATCGTTGAATTGAGAATTTAATTTGGTATTCCTTTTGATACTTGTTTTTCATATACCTTTTTGGGCTAATTGTATGCTTTTAGTAATATGGTTTTGATTAGTTTCGTGTTGAATCATATGGTGATTTTTCTTGCATTGAATGTGGTGAATTTTGAAATGTTCGGTATAGGGTTTTTGTAGAGGCAAAATTTTTGTTTGGCAGTTTTCTCATTAGCTGTTTGTGATTTTTCTGTATGTGCATTGGACTAGATCGAGTGAATTGCTTAATTCTGGGATTTCTCTGTAATGGAAGACTCTTGCTTTGTTTTTATTATTGTTCTTTTGTTTTCTCCCTTTTTGAGATGATAAGTTGTTAGCATTTCATTAACTAAAAAAGATGGGAGGAAATGCCTACATTGAATACATGTGTGTGAGGCAGTTGTTATTATTGCCAGGCTTTGATCAATAGAATTTGGCGAGGCCGTATTATGACCTAATATTTCTACTTAAGGAAGTGGGGTGGTTATAGTATCATTTCTCTTGGGGGATTCAATGATCAGGTGAATGTGTGTCGGTGATCATGGGCATTATTTACTTTTATGGCGTGATTAAGGGATTCAACAAATTGGCAAACATGTGGCCGTGTGCCGGCAACTGAATTAACTTCTATCTTACATTTAATACATTCACTTTTTGTTAAATGATTTGTAAAATCCAGTGATTTCATATTATATCTGTTGCTGTGTACGAGGTTTAAAAAGTCAAGGAAATGTCAGACTCACATGCGACGAACAATTAAAGAAAATAGTTGAGTAATAAATATTTCCTTTAATGAATTCTTGTAAGATGCTGTTGTTACCCTACACTGGCTACTTCATATTATCATATGGTGTGTAGGCACTTATATTGAAACTAAATATGTCTTGACTATTTTTTGGTCCGACTTTTGAACTATATCTTCTTGATTGCCAAGTTAGACATATCACTTCTTGGGATCAGACATACGATATTCATTTTTGTGATTGATTTATCTGTAAGTTTTGTCTGATTTATGCTTTTTTTCAGAAGTAGCTGCAGAATTCCGATTTTGGTCTGTTCCGGCTTTGGGAATCATTATAATCATGTCTTCAAGAAGAAATAAAGTGCCAGAATATGATGAACATTTTAGGCAACCTTCAGGACTGGTGCATCCTGATGCAATTCATTCTAGGGAACAACATTCTCCTTCAGTACATTTAGAGAACAGATTTATGTCCCAAGAAGCAAAAATAGAAGAACTTGCCAAGGACAATCATCAATTGGCATCTAGCCATTTGGTCTTGAGGCAGGATCTTGTAGCTGTGCAGCAGGAATCAAAAAAACTCAGAGATCATATAAGAAGCATCCAAACTGAAGCTGATATTCAAGTTCGTATTTGGTTGGACAAGATTGCAAAAGCGGAAGCTAACATTGGGGCCAGAGAGAAAATAAAAATGGAACTTCAAGAGGCCCATATAGAGGCACAAAGCTTGGAGACAACTAGGCAAGAGTTGACTGCTAAGATCGAACAGGCTACTAAGCAACTGGACAATGCCCGTGAGGATTTAAAAAGACTTCCAGAGATGCCTTTTGAACTTGATAACTTGAGACAAGAGCATGAAAGTTTACGGTGAGTGGTATAAGTTCTGGTTGTTTATATTCTTTTATAATTATAATCTCCTTCATGAACCTGAATATTATCTCTTATTAGAGTGTTTCTGTGGTTTTTTGTTTTCATAACGCATTCCCTTTCTAAGTGTTACAGTGTTGGGAAGTAGTTGTTTTGGTTTTACTTTTTCGTAATGCTTATTAAAATCGCCTTGTATTGTTTGGTGGGCCAACCACAAAAAATATGCAAGATATATCAATCCAATACGACAACCAAACAAGGGGAATAAATATTTTAAACTGTTGTTTATGTTTATTAATTTACTTGTCCATTATTTGTTCTCCATATTTGAATCTTTTCCATTATTTGTTCTCCATATTTGATATCTATTTGATCTTCTGTTGAGTTGAGTTTTCACTTCTCAATAGAATGCTTCTTCATATCTGCAACAATGAAAAGTAGATTGAACTTCAGCATTTCATTGTTCCGAAATTGTAGTAGTAGTTAAATTAGTACTTCCATCACGGTTACCACTTACCATAAGGCTTAAATTGCTTATACATCCCTGAAAACCACATGCCTGTATTTGCAAGAGGTGACATGGCTTATACTAAACCTCGTTTCCTTAACCTTCCTGTTCCTTCATGTTGTGGTCAAAAGAAAGAGCTTTGAATACGAAAGAGGCTTAAACACAGAAAAGGTGGAGCAAATGAAGGCTTTGGAGAGAGATGTGATCAGTAAAACTGAGGAGGTCGAGAAGTTACGTGCAGAGCTCTCAAATGCTGAGAAGAGAGCTAGTGGTAATACTATGTCCTTTACATTTCCCTTTTTGGTTTTCTCATTATTCAAGCACCCTGTCTTAATGTTAACTCATTTCCCGTCGATGTAGCTCCGACCATGTGCCCTGGACCAACTCCCTTCCCCGGGCATGTTAGCTATATCGACAATTTCAGCAGGTCTCATCTTCCAACAGTTGGTGGTGGGTCTGATGTGGAGGGAGCAAACCCTTACCCCAGTGGTGGATTCTCAGCCGACCCTCCTGCAAACAATCCTGCTATAGCTGCTGCAGGTGATCATCCTTGGGGAGGAACTTGTGAATTGTCCCATCCGCAATAGACATTTCGTCAACTGAAATTTAAGAGCTGCCCTGCTTTTATGATGTAGGAGAAAGGAAGATAACCTAACATGGCAACACATTTTCGGAGACCTGAGCTTAAAATTCATTAAGCGATGAAGAAGCTTTGAATATCTTGTGTAAGCCTTGTTTGCCAACCCTATTGTTGGGTGAGCTGGATGTTTGAGTTAACCTTTTTTTTTGTTGCATTGCGTCTGGAATATGTAATATGTTCCATTTCTATTTCTTTTAAGGCCACAGCTTGATGATTAAGATTAAAATTATACATAAATTAGAGTTTAATGTATAAGAAATTTTAGGTTTAATTACTTTGTTCGTCAGATGCGGGACAAACCAAAAGGCAGACAGACTAGCCTTGGATTTTAGGTTGAGCATCACATCACCCCTGTTTCTTTTCCAAGCCGGATTGTTGCTCTATTTATGTTCTTTCTTGTATTATTAGTTTGAATGTAGTTCTATGTTAGGGCCTTAGGGATCGAGGTTTGGTTTTGGGTTTATGGGGATCTAGGGTCGGGCTGTTGGTGAAGCAATGGGGAAGTGGATCTTTATCGCTACGACTAGGGGTGATTTAGAGAGCACAATGGAATGTTTAACATCTTTATTTTCCATGAATTTTCTTGTTTACATAGTTGTCTTGAAATAGTTCAAGAAGTACATTGTAAGTGTTTAATTCAGATGATTTGTCAAAGGCTACAATGTACAATTATGGAATTGTTAGGAAATTGTTGTCAATATTGATTGTATAGATGTGTACTTGATCTTCCCAAACAGTTTAGTGACCGCGTAAACTGAATCGAATCCTAAATTCAAGGTTGAATGAATCCGAAACTCCCAACTTTAAGGTTGGAAGTTCAGGGTGGGAATTGAATCCCAACTATTGGAACCCCAACTTAATTGTTGAAACCCCAACCTCAATGTTGAAAATTAGGGGTGGGAAACCCTAACGGAGTTAGAGACTTATCATTGAGTAAGAGCCTGTTTGGAATGGCTTTTTTTCAAGTGCTTTTGGCTTTTGCTTCTGCCAAAAGCACTTTTGAAGAAAAAAGAGTGTTTGTTTTGGCTTTTTACAAAAAGCAAAAGCACCTCGAAAAGCTGCAAAAGTACTTCTGGAAGAAGCAGCCCAGGATGTGCTTCTCCGAAAAGCAGAAGCCAAAAGCACCTAGTAATGTGTGCAGAGTCATAAATGCCCCTATTAATTTATTTTAATTACACTATAAATATATACTATTATGAGCCCGTTTGGATTGGCTTCTAGGGATGTGCTTTTGGCTTTTGCTTCTGCCAAAAGCACTTCTAGTAGAAATTAGGTGTTTGTTTTGGCTTTTAAGAAAAATCAAAAGCACCTCGAAAAACGAAAAAAGTGCTTCTGGGAGAAGCAGCTCAGGCCCCAGGGGGTGCTTCTCCCAAAAGCAGAAGCCAAAAGCACCTCGTAAAATGTGCAAGGACTTAAATACCCCCACTACTTAATATAAATTACACTATAAATATATCTTATTATAAGTAGGGAAAAAAGTATAAATAGGTCCTTTTTCTTTTCAAAAAATTCAAATCAGTCCTTTTTCTATTTTATTACCAAAACAGTCCTCTACAAATGTTAATTATGTTCAAATCAGTCATTTTTTCACTAATTATATTCTAATTGCTGACGTGGCAAGGGTTTTAATTTAAACCTGACACGTGTGCATAATATTAGTCATTTTCTTTTATCTTTTGCCAATTCAGTCC
Organism: Hygrophila difformis; assembly: GCA_030278955.1. NCBI lineage: Eukaryota > Viridiplantae > Streptophyta > Magnoliopsida > Lamiales > Acanthaceae > Hygrophila > Hygrophila difformis. Next base: position 3,113,896 of record JAOANR010000010.1, read on the forward strand.
TAAACTTTTATTTTGTTCTATTTAGTCCTCTACCCCAATCACTCATTTTTATATTAATTGGCCTCAAACCTTTCAAATTATTTCATTTTAGGCCCAGAACCTTAAATTTTTTATTATTACTAATCCATTTATCAAATAAATGCACAACATACTTCCATAAATAAAATTAAACACCAAACCTCATATATTGGGTTCGACTGCTTTGTTATCGGGTCTTTCAAGTCCCGGAATTTTACGGACTCTCTCTAATAACCACTCGACCGCAACCGATTGTTCATTGGTTTTGGTTTCCTTCAGTAACAATCAACAGAATCTTACTTTGCGTCCTACCTTAGGATGTAGCAATATTTGAGTAAATGATTTAACTTGAATTTTTGGAAGATTATGGATACAGGAAGCCTTGGTTTTATTGTAAAATATTAATATTATTAAAAATATTAAAAAATAGCCTGAATTTTATTGTCCACAAAGTATGATTGTGCTGATTGTTGCTGAAAGAAACCAGAACCAATGAACCATCGTTACAGTCGGGTGGTTAGAGAGAGTCCGTAAAATTCGGAACTTCGAAGACCCGGTAACAAGGCGGTCAAACCCAATGTATGAGGTTTGGTATTTAATTTTATTTACGGAAGTATGTTGGGCATTTATTTGATAAATGTATTAGTAATAATAAAAAATTTAAGGTTCTGGGCCTAAAATGAAATAATTTGAAAGGTTTGAGGCCAATTAATATAAAAATGAGTGATTGAGGTAGATGACTAAATAGAACAAAATAAAAGTTTAGGATTGAATTGACAAAAGATAAAAGAAAAATGACTAATATTATGCACACGTGTCAGGTTTAAATTAAAACCCTTGCCACGTCAGCAATTAGAATATAATTAGTGAAAAAAGGACTGATTTGAACATAATTAGCATTTGTAGAGGACTGTTTTGGTAATAAAATAGAAAAATGACTGATTTGAATTTTTTGAAAAGAAAAAGGACCTATTTATCATTTTTTCCTTATAAGTAGCATGTCCTTTTTGGTAATTACCACATTCTAAAAGCACTTTTCATTTTTATTCATCCAAACATATTTTTTAGAAAAAGTCACTTTTCAAACATTCAATCCAAACACAAAAATTACATGCTTTTGCTTTTGACTTCTGCTTCTGCTTCTACTTTTGGCTTCTGCTTTTTTCAAAAGTCAATCCAAACGGGCCCTATATATAAATAGCATATCGTTTTTGGTAATTTACACATTTCAAAAGCACTTTTCACTTTTACATATCCAAACACACTTTTGAAAAAAAGCTGCTTTTCAAACATTCCATCCAAACACAAAAGTTACATCCTTCTGCTTTTGGCTTTCATTTCTGCTTCTGCTTTTGGCTTCTACTTTTTTTAAAATCCAATCCAAACGGCCCTAATATGCCGATGTCCCAACTGAAACTTATGTTTAATAATTTTATTAAAAAATGTGAAAGGAAAAATGTAAAGGAAAAATACTCTCACTTCTTAAAAAAACCTCGGGATATACACTTCTACTCAATTCTGCACTCCCGATCGTTCTAAGGTTCCCAGTCTGGCAATTCCTTCCTAATCGGCTAATCCCGCTTCCGCCTGCGGCCCTCCAGCGTCCAGCCCTCCTCCTATTGCTGTCTGTGTCTGCAAGAGAGTAAGTCGTGTATGAGTCTCTGGCTTCAGATCACGTCCCTAGTTTCATGTGGAATCACACAATTTTATCTACACTGTTGGTTGTAGTAGAACAAAGTTTTGAATTTTACGTGTACTCGAGACTGAATACTTGTCAAGGAGCTTCTCCCTTCCCTTTATATGTATAGTTGCTAAAGTGGTCTTGAATAATTAGGGAGACTTGATGGGCTGAAACTATAATTGAAGGTATTATGATCAATGATCACTGTTGTAAGAATTACTTATTCTGTTGTGACAGTGAGCGTGTACTAAAGCTGTTCGACAAAATGTCTCTAAAGAATTCTTTCAAACCCTAGTCAGTCACAGTAATTTATTTGAATTACTTGCTCCGTTATAATTAAACACCCTTTGTTGCTCTTGATGGCAGCTTCTTGTGAAAATCAAGACAAAAGATTTGGAGAAATTCGGAATGAGTGTAAGATGGCCGAGGCTATTGACGCCCACTCACCTCCGCCAGCTGATACGTCGTCAAAAGAATCCATTAAAGGCTTTAGATGTCTTCAACGAAGCTCAAATTAGGTATCCGAGTTACCGCCACAATGGCCCAGTCTATGCTTCCATGATCAGTATCTTGGGAGCCTCCGGTCGAATGACGGAGATGAAAGAAATCATAAACCGGATGAAAGAGGATTCGTGTTCATGTCGGGATCCAGTCTTTGCCGGCATAATCACAACTTACACCAATGCCGGTATGCTGGACGATGCCATTGCTTTGTTCAAGAGTCTCCCTGAATTCAATTGTGTGAACTTCACGCACTCTTTCAACACCCTTTTGGAGATATTACTGCGCGAGTCAAGGCTCGAGACTTGTTATCAATTCTTCCTTGATCACTGCCACGGTTGGGAAATCAAGTCGCGAACGCAGTCCTTGAATTTGTTGATGAATGCTCTTTGTCGGATGCACCGTTCTGATCTTGCTTTGCACGTCTTCCAAGAAATGGAGCAACAGTGGTGCGTTCCGGAGAGGGAAACTTACAGGATTCTGATGAGGGGTTTGTGCGCGGAGAGTAGACTTACCGAGGCGACCCAATTATTGTACTTAATGTTCTGGAGGATTTCTCGGAAGGGATGTGGTGCTGATGTTTCCATATATCGGGTGCTGCTGGAAGCTCTGTGCGACAATGGGAAAATCGACGAGGCAGTGGAGCTTCTAGGGAAAGTACTAAGGAAAGGGCTCAAGGTCCCAAAACGATACTTCAAGAAGCTAGATTTGAGCCAATTTCAAGAGAATGACAAATCTGGAACAAAAAATGTAAAGGCTCTGATTAACGAGGCTTTGATAGGAAGTGGAGTTCGGAGCACAGATAGTTATACAGAAATGGCTATCGACCTCTACTCCGAAGGCAAAATTGGCGAGGGCGACAAGGTGCTTCAAGAAATGCACAAAAAAGGCTTCCAATCATCACTGCCAATCTACAAAGCTAAGATCACGGCATTATTTTCAGCAGGCATGGTCGATGAAGCAGTCCAAGTTGAAAAGGAGATGATCGAAAGCAACTGCGTTCCAACAGTACAGTTACACAACACAGTAATAAAAGGGCTGTGCAATGCAGGGGAGTCTGATATGGCTGTAGGGTGGTACTTTGAGAAGATGTCTAAGCAGGTGGGGTGTGTTCCCAACGGGGAAACGTATGCCTGCCTGGTCGATGGATTGTGTCGCGATGGAAGATACGTCGAAGCCAGCCGGATGATGGAGAAGATGCTAGTTAAGTCTTTCTGGCCAGACGACGAGATGTACAGTAAAATTATAAGCGGGCTGTGCTTAATAGGGAGGCCGTATGAGGCTGTGGTGTGGCTGGAGGAGATGATCAGCCAAGCCAAGGTTCCGGAAATGTCTGTTTGGTGCTCGTTGGTGTCTGCTGTTTGTTGTGAGAGACAGCAGAATGAGATTGTCTGTAAAAAAATTGATTTTGAAACTCATTAGTTATTGTAACAAATGCAATAACACATCACACTTATTTTTTTTCTCCATTTGAAATCATATTTTTGTTGTCTTAGATAATCGATTTATTGAATATATTTATCAACAATTCAGTTTAAGAATGTTTCTGAAGCATTTATATGAGATTCCTGCCAGTTTTTTGTTTTTTTTTTTTTTTGTTTTGAAGCCGAAGCCAGGGGATTCCAGATAGTTAGGGGAGCTTATGGCATATTGGCATGGTCCTTTCTTTACTAATTAGAGATGGCCTAAAATTTACTTATCCATCTTATCTTTTAGTCACAGCAATCTCTTGTCAAAAGAAACAAAAGAAGGATAATTTTATATTTTTAAATATTTACATGAAAATAAACCTATTAAAATTAACCTACATTCTAAGATAAACAGTAATTAATAATTAGGACCTAATGAAATGGCAGCTTAACTATTTTTTCTTATCAGGTCATTGGGTCTGTTTGGGAATTAGATATTAACTATGTGATTAATTTGAGTAATAAATTAGTTAAAATTAGTTGTTTGGCAGTTTTGAGACAATTTTTTGATCTAGAATAAACTAATTCCAAAACACTGCTATTTGCAGCGGTTAATTTTTAGTTATTTTGTATTCTTAAATAAACTAACTTATCTTAAATTGAATAGAATAAGCTAATTTTATTTATTTTATTTGCCAAACAATCCCTTGTTTTCTTATCTGGATTCTGAAAATGGGGGGAAATGGTGAATTTACTGGAGGCACGTAAGCTTGCCAAGTGGCGCTTTATGATAAGCCACTGTACGAAGAGTCACAGATAATGACCGTTTCAGATTTCAATTGACAGAATACTGTTCATATAAAGACGGTCAATAAACCTAAAATTAATCACAAACATTTTCGCTCGCAACTCGCACGAAACCATCTTTGATTCGAAGTGTCGCCCGTCGATCCCATCTCAAATGGCTGAGGTAATGCATATTCTACGATTTCCTTATCTTGAATTGATGCGGTTATAAAGCTTTCTCATTTTCGTTAGAAGTTTGATTCCGATGCTACGGTTGTTGGAATATTGGGATCAGTTGTCGTTATATGACGAATCCCCTTTCATTTTGTTTAAATCTTCTACTGGTTTGTTTCTTTTTCCAATTAATATGAATTGACTTGCGCATATTCTCACCCGTGGGGTGTATTCGATTTTGCAATTTTATGTCGCGTCATGTGTATCTTGGATTTTGGGTAATTCGGTTTTAGACGTTGATTTTCTGTTTCGTATTTTGGACGAAAGGGCAACGCTTGTGTCTTTTACAGAATTCGCTGGCCGACTGATTTTGATTTAACTTGCTTTGACAGATTGAATTGAAAACCGCTCCCGCTGATTACCGCTTCCCTACCACCAATCAAACCAGACATTGTTTCACCCGTTACATTGAATTCCATAGGTTAGTTTTCGGCTATTTGATTGCTGAGGGACATTTATTGATTTACTTTTATATTTTGTGGTGGATTTTTTGTTGGCGATCAGTTTTTACAGCTTGTAATGTTGTGACTTTGGTTTGAAGCACAATGTGATTTTTTCAACTGATTAATGGCATCGGTTGCTGGCTAGTTGTGGCTTGTTTTTGGAAGATCTTAACTTTGACACTATAAAAGGTTTTCCACGATAGGTTCAAGCCAAGTCTATATCTTTCATCTTGATCGTTCTACAGTAATGGGACATATCTAAAATTGTTTATCTTCCCATCCCGCTATTACTTTCGTAGAACAAATAATCTTACAATTAACAAGTAAAGCTTCCCAACAACCTAAGCTAAATGGGGCCTTTTAGTGAAGTTAAAAATTGACTTCATTAAGGAAGTTCAGGAACATTTTGATTTGATTAATAATTGGTGGGTAAATCCTGATATTCGGTGCGTTCTCAGTTTATTGCTTTCTTCATTTGGATTTTGGAAAGTTGATTGCAATTTTGAGGAAGCATATACATTTCTTTTGTTCAAAAAGTATTAGCCTTGTCTGGTAAGTGTTGGGTTCTATACTTCTATTGTTGGGATATGTTTCTTGGGGTTGGAAGGTTGGGGGTGCAAATTCTCCGGTGTTTTCTCTATGATGACTGAGTAGGTGAATGTCTAGGAGCTACTTGATTTCATGTTTAAGTTAGAGCTCTTTCCATAAAAAACGTCATAAGTTTTGCTCTGACAATTTTATGCTTATAAACCTTACAAGAGAATTTAACAACCAGTAAATCAACGATTCATGTGGTGCTGATATTTCTTCTTTCATATTACACCACGACTAGTGTACTAGTCCTTGGTAATTCTCTGGGGATTAATTCCTTTTGTTTTGTATTGCCAGGTGCATCGCTGCTAAGGGTGAAGGGTCGAGTGATTGTGAAAAATTTGCCAAATACTACCGTTCCCTTTGCCCAGGGGAATGGGTAAGCTGATTGATCCAGCAATTCTGTCCCATTGTTTCAATAATTACATTTAAATATATGTATGCTTTATCCTGATCATAACAGGTTTGAGTCCCTGAAAGACTATTTGAGTTATTTAGATGATTATTTTAAAATGAGGAAGGTGTTTATCCTTCCTTGCCTTTTAAGAATATTGTGGGTAGGCATCTGTGAATTTGTCCATGCATATACATCTCATTCTGTTCTGATTAAGGTTGTGCCATACTACCAAATCATGAACTGATGAGGGAATTGTACCTTTTTTTTTTTTTCCAGCAAGAGTGGTTGATAATACCTTTAAACTTAAATATTACTCTTTATTTGACTGTTTCCTCCTATTACATTCTCTTGCAGGTTGAGAGGTGGAACGAGCAGAGAGAGAATGGAACTTTCCCGGGTCCTCTCTAACTCCTGCATGAAGGCTTCCAGCCTTAGATTCTCAGGTTTTTCCATTTACATTAAGTTTGAGACCAACCAGTTGGTTTTGGTTGGACATCTGAGTTTGATAAAATAAGTCACTTTGCAAGCACCTAAATGTTTTAGTCCTTGCTTTCATAAGAATGAAATTGCAGAGCTTGCCTATTCACATCATACTTGTTTTTTTATTGGCAGTTGGAGTACTTTTACTCTGTTTGGTGTTCATATAGATTTTTTGTTTGGCTTTTACATAGTAGGTTCTTCCCTTTTGGTTAGATTGCCGTCGGAATGACAATCAAAACAATAAATTTATTGTCCTCTAGTATTATTAGAATTAGAATCAAGCAATAAAAACAAGCAGTTTCGGTTTTGATTTCTGTGATGCCTGTATCAAAATTCTGAGCTCTTGGTTCCAATAATATGATGTTTTGCTATCGACATTTGTTAACTGTTAGTTCCTGGATTATTGTAATTTGTTATGCTATGTTTCATTATGGATTATTGTTAGAATACTATGCTCGCTCAAATTCTGTTTGTATGCTGTTTATTATACAATCAAAAGCTTTTGTTCAAGAACCAAGCTTCGACCCATATAGTATTTTGATTTAAGCCATTTTTTTGTTCTATTGAACTGGTAATATCTAGTTGTAGTGATTAAGGATCTTCATACGGTATAACTGGTAATATCTAGTTGTAGTGATTAAGGATCTTCATACGGTATATAATCTAACTAAATCATCTAAACCAAACATAGTTGGTACACTAAAATTGCATACTGAACACCGAACTGAAATTTTTGGTTCGGTTGTACTTGTTACTTTTTGCAATTTTATTACCAAAATGGTGCAAAAAAAAAAAAAAAAAAAGGGATGAGGACATAGCCCAAGCGGTTAAGTCCTTTGACTTCCAACGGAAGGTTGGAAGTTCGATTCCCACCGGCCCCCTATCCCTCCCTTTATTTCCCCTTTGTAATTGTGTGGCATGGGCTCCCACCACTCCTTTCCAGGCCTTCAATGGCTCATCCAAAAAAAAAATGGTGCAAAAAATAATTTAAAAAAAATGGATATTGGATATGAACATCTTCATACATTGCTAATTTTTTAAAATAGAAATGATTCAGATGTTAATCCTACTATATGGAGTCTAAAATATTTACTTTAAAAAATGCAAAATATAAAAGATATCAGATATGTGAGACGTATATGAGGGTGTTTGGATTGGCTTCTACCAAGATGTTTTTGGCTTTTACTTATGTCAAAAGCACTTTTGGGAAAAAAGAAATGTTTGGTTTGACTTTTTTAAAAAAACAGAATCACCTCGAAAAACTGCAAAAGTGCTTCTGGGAGAAGCAACCCAGGGGATGCTTCTCCGAAAAGCAGAACCCAAAAGCACTTCGTAAATTGTGCAAAGACTTAAATACCCTCATTACTTAATATAAATTACATTATAAATATATTTTATTATCATATTAAATAGCATGTCTTCTTTGGTAATTTATACATTTAAAAAGCACTTTTCACTTTTATACATCCAAACACACTTTTGAAAAAAATCTGCTTTTCAAACATTCTATCCAAACACAAAAGTTACCTGCTTCTGCTTTTGACTTTCACATCTGCTTCTGTTTTTGGCTTTTGCTTTTTTCAAAAGTCAATCCAAACAGGCCTATATCAAATAAGTATGAATGCCAAATTTCGAGATTAGATATTTTGTGTTGCAAAGAAGTGGAGACTAATCACGAAAATTGAATAATTTAGTAGGCGAAAACTGAATGTGAGGTTTATCTACATTTTCATGACTTAAAATCATCATTAATTTAAAATTGATAATAATTGTAGTGAGTGTGACGCTTGAAAGCAATGCTGTCTGCGTGACTGCGTTGATATAATTCATCCGTTCCAAAAAAAAAATATTAATATTTCATATTTTCATACAAATATTTAATGATTAATATCTAAAATAATAGTATAAAAGTAAGAATTATACTCTCTCTCCCATTTAACTTGTTTTGTTTGACTTCTGCACACAATCCAATACACTTTTTCAACTGCCAATATCTTAAAATATGTACAATAAAAAATTGTGTAAAATATGTATTTTAAAACTACATGATCATAAGATTCTAACAAGACACAACTTGACTATTTTTTTCCGAATCTATATTTGCAAAAAAAGGAGTCAATGCTGAACAATGAACAGTACCAAAAAATCAAGCAGGACATGTTTGCTGGGACGGAGGGTGTAAAAGTTTAATATTCTAAAACTATGTGATTTGACGAAGCTAACAACAACTCAGTTGCTTATATTTTATCTTATGTAAGTATTAAAAAGTTGAATCAAATTACTCAATAAATTATTTGACTATGCAAACGTTAATCCATTAAATGACGAAGAAAGTATATATGAAAAAATTGTATTGTGTGTTTGTGTACAATCAATTGATGTGCATTGTTGACTGAATTAAATTGAAGTCCTTGATTTGATACAACGTTTACACTTGGCATTATACATTGATTTGTTTTTGTACTAAGTATTTTTTTGTAACTTGTTATGAGAGATTTGACGCGTTTGTTAAGATAAATCATGCTGACCATAAAGGGAGGGATTTAAACGTTGTAGAAACTATAATTAAAATATTAAAATATAATTGTTATGATTATACAAAAAGATATTAAAAATAAAAAATAATAAGCAGATAACAAAAGCGACAAATGCCTAGAGGTCATAATTAAATATGGTTGAGGATCGTTGAAATGAAGACTTCAAGAGTAGCTTTTGAAACCTCATTTAGCACATCCATTCTCTCTCTCTCTGTTATTTTCGAGTTTGTATACTACTCCTATTATTATTATAGAATCCAATTATTACACTTCTCTATTTTGGTTTTGCTACTTTTCGTCCATTATTAACTTTTATTGTTTAATGTCATTGATCAAAACGTGACTACAAGTGATGGCTGCTCTTCAGGTTATGTTCTGCACGCAGAGCTGTAACTGTGAGCTCTAGCTGC
>JAOANR010000010.1:3727896-3778445 GCA_030278955.1 Hygrophila difformis
ATACAAAAATAACTCTATTTAAAAAGGAAATAAAATTAATTATAAATATCCTTATAATATTTATGTCCATTTTAGTAATTTTAATATATCAAAAGTTTCTACGTACAATTTATCCAAACATGTTTCCGATGAAAAGCAACTTTAATAATATCCATCCAAACAATTATTTGAGCTGCTTTTACTTTTGAATTCTCCTTCTCCCTCCTTCTCATTCTTCTACTCACTTCTCTTTTTTTCACAAGCCAAAACAAAAAGGCCCTAAATAAATTAATAGGGACATTTATGACTCTGCACACATTACTAGGTGCTTTTGGCTTCTACTTTTCGGAGAAGCACCCCTGGACTGCTTCTCTCAGAAACACTTTTGCAGCTTTTCGAGGTGCTTTTGTTTTTTCTAAAAAGCCAAAACAAACAATCTTTTTTCTTTAAAAATACTTTTGGCAGAAGCAAAAGCTAAAAGCAATGGTTTCACAATTATATAAAAAGTAAATATAGTCAAGTTCGGTCTTGTTAGATTCGTCTAATCGTGTAGTTTTAGTATATTTATATAATTTTTACTTATACAAATTTTAAAATATCAACCGTGAATTAGTATGCACATTACATGACTCCACAAAGTCAAACAAAATTATATTTTCAAATCAATTAATTTAGGTTTAAGGTTTCGTTCGATACTTTAGCCAAAGCCAAAAATTAAAAAAAAAATTAAAAAAAAAATAGAAAAAAGGAAAATGAAAAAGTGGGGAAAATTATTTTATTTAGGAAAAAATTTCTTCATTTCTACTCTATACAATATAATTTCATTAAAAAAATTAACAAAAGGAGAATTTCACATCTTTCCATTTTATTTCATTTTCATCATTATTATAAAAGTCCAAACACAGAAAAAATAATTGTTTTATTTCTTTTTTTTTGGTGAACAGGACGCACAAAGCGTCGGCAAAGGAAGAAAACTAAAAAAGTGTGGTGAGAAAAAAGAGAGAAAACTGAAACTAAATTGTTTTATTTTCTAATCATTCATGGATTGACTTACAAAATATTCTAATCGCTAATATATTTAAAGATATATATTTAAAAAGTTGAGATGATTTGTTGGCTATTTTTGGAAATAATTCAAATTTAGAGTTGAAGTTAATTGTGAAAAATAATTTAATTTAAGACAGATTTAATTAATGATTTTTGTCATTAAAATTTAAATATTAGAATTTTTTTTGGGAGAGCCATTGAAGGCCTGGAAATGGGTGGTGGGAGTCCATGTCACGCAAATTACAAAGGGGAATAAAAGATAGAGATAGAGGGCGGTGGGGATCGAACCTCCAACCTTCCGTTGAAAGTCTAAGGACTTAACCACTTGAGCTAAGTACTCATCCTCAAATATTAGAATTTTAAAAGTTAAAACTTATGGGAAATAGAGTTTTGAGTTAAACTATTTTTTAATAAATATTTGAAAAACTAAACACGGTTATCATTTTCTCTCAAACGAAAACTTTTTTTGGTAAACATTGACACTAATATGTCTGTAAAGGTGTGTGTGTGTGGCTTGATGATAAAAAGGATGGATAAGGAATTGGGCAGGAATCAAACCTCCAACCATAAGATTAAGTCAAAAAACATGACCACTAGGTCAAGTTGTCATTTCCACCCAAACGAAACTTTAATTTGCAGTAATAATTAAGAGTATATTCTCTTATTCAATTACTTTCTTTTCTTTTGTTCTTTTAAAGAAAGTTGGAGTTAGAGGTGTGCATTGGTCGGTTCAGTTACCGAACTAAAATCCAAAACCGAATTAAAAACCGATTTTTTCCTAAAAACCAAAACCGAACCAAAATTACTGAAAACTGAAATAACCTAACCGAAATATTTCGGTTCGGTTATACCGGTTAACCGAACCGAACTGAACTACTTTTCTAAAAAATAAAATATTTTTGATCAAAACATCTCTATTACCATTTTCAAACCTGTAAATTCGCCCTGTCAAACAAAAATATCATATCTACATATAACTATGAGTGCTTAATACTAAACCATTCCAAATTGCATTGTAATTATACACAAATGAAATGACAAAATAAAGAAACAGTCACCGAATAGTTCAAATACGAAACAATATAAAAGTCTCAAAACTCTCATCCACACAAATAGTCACCGAATAGGAGTATTATTTTGTGTTTATTATATAATGGTATAATGTGTTTTATATTTTTTTAAAATATATTATTCAAATTCTGTATTTTTGTCTCTTTGAATTTAATTGCATTACTATCATTCTTTAAAAACACTTCGCCATAAAGAAGTCATTATTTAAAATAAACATGAGCAAGGAAGATGAGTACTACTCCCTCCGTCCCATCTAACTTGTCTTGTTTGACTTTTGCACACAATCCAATGCACTTTTTTAATCGTTAATATCTCAAAATATATACAATGAAAAATTATGTAAAATATATATTCTAAAACTATATGATCATACGATTCTAACAAGACCCAACTCGACTATTTTTTTCTAATATATACATACAAAAAATTTGAGTCAAATGCTGAACAATGAACAGTGTCAAAAAGTCAAACAAGACACATTAGGTGGGATGGAGGGAGTAGTATTTAAAGAGCCGCCCCACTACTCCACTAGGATGTCATGTTGTCACATTCTTTTTCGCTCGAGGCGTCGTATTATGCAAGTTCGCTACACCTTTAGGTACAACGCATTTAATTTTATTTAGAATTTACTATAATTTACTTAAGGAAAAATACCTAAAAAATACCTAATTCCAAAAGAACTTACCACTTTAATACCCCAAACAATTTTTCTTCCTCTAAACCCCCCAACCAAAAACAAAAATTCATATAAGGTACATGGAGAGATAAAATTTTAAAATAAAGACCATTTTACCCTTAAAACATAAAATCAAAGAAATAATATCTAAAAATTACCTAAAAGAGTTTAACACTTCTCTAAAAAGTGCCCAAAAAACACACCCCCTCTAAAAAATTGGTATCAGAGCATAAGTTGCGATTTTAGGGCTTATGGCTAATGACGGATTAAAAGATAATCAAAACACAATTAAATTAAATGACAATATTAATTACGAAAAATTTTTAATAATTGATATTGAAAAGAAAAGGCTATTCAAAAACCAAACTAAAGATTGTAAGATCTGTAAACAAAATAAAATAAAAATCAAAAGAATAAAACTCAAGAAAAATAGAACTTTTAAAAATTATTGCAAACTAATCGTAAGATTAGAAGCTTTAAGACAACACTTAAAAACTCATGAATAAAATGTTAACAAATAAAAACATGGATATACAAAGAAGTCTTCAATCAATTGAAGCAAAACTAGATAAGTTAGAATTATTAGGAAAACAAAATAATACAAATCTTAAAGTAATATTAGAAAACCAAACATACTTATCAACCCAGTATGATAAATCATCCAGTGGAATGAAAAACTTATCTAAAACCATAACAACACTTCAATATGAAAATTCTAAACTAGTTAATGATATCCCAAATCCGAGAAAAATCATTAACCATAGTGAGGAATTAAAACAACTACAAGATAAGGTTGAAAAACTTGATAAAGAGATAAAGGAAATTAAAAATATTGTTGAAAACAATATTGAAAATGTAAATGAAATGTGTAACAAAATTATAAAAATCATTAAAGGATAATGGAAACAGCTTTGAAAGAGGTTAAAGAAACAATAGAAAACTTTAAACAAGAAATTAATAATAAATTCAAAGAATTAAACAAAGAATTAGTAGAAATAAAGCTAAATGTTAATAATCTTCATAAGAAGATTGGCGAAATAACAGACCATAATAAAACAAATAATACAAATATTAGTCTAATTGACAAGAAAATAAAAGAGCTTGTAACAACTGAAATACTAAAGAAAAAAATTGATGATGTACATGTTCAAATGGAAAACATGAAAAAATATCAAGACCCTGCATTAAGAATAGCCATTGAAAGCATAGATGAAAAACTTGAAAGAATACAAGCTGTTAGAATACCTGAAGATAATACAATAAAACAACTAGCTGAACAAATTGCAAAGTTACCTGCAGAAGCTAGAAGGAAAACTAAACCACAAGAAAAACTAAACTTCTGGGTTGTAAAACCAGACGAAAAATATCTACAAAAATGAGCAGAAGATCATTTTCTCTTACTAATGAATCCAAAAACAGTCTAGTAGAAAGAAGTAATTCTCAAAGGATTGAAAGCTCAAACTTTGAAAAAACCTTAATAGATAGAATGTTCAGAGAAAAAACCAAACTTGAAGAAGGGCCAACAATAATTGAAGAAATAATTGACCCTGATATTGAATTTGAAAACTTCAAGAAAAGAACATTAATCCAATTAGAACCAAGATTATTGTATGACCAAAGATTCCTTAATTGGAACACAGGATATTACAAATATCATTATACGGAACCAATAAGCTGTCTAAAAGATGACAAAAAATTAATAAAATTAATAAGCAATAATGAAGCAATTAGGCTTCAAAGACAAGGACAAAAATACATGCATATGGGATTAATCTCCATAGGAGTAAAAGGTTTAACTAGAAAAAACTTAGGAACTAAAGTCCTAATGACTGTTCTAGATACAAGGTGGACTAATCCAACCCAAGCTATCATAGGATTAATGGAAATTGATATGAACCCTAATGTGGGAGTATGTTATTTGGCACCAGATTATATGATACAAATAACAGATTTTATGAAGCATATCCAAATAGGAATTCAAACTGTAGGATATGAAGAAATGGAAACTGGTCACAACCTAATGGTATGTGTAGGCTTCTTAGGAAGAATCACAAACAATGGCCAAACCAGGCATAAAACAAAAATTGAAACTGTGGTAAGTATCATAGGAAGTGAAGGAGTAAAAATGATAGGACCAACTGAAATATCATCGGAAGAAAATGCTGGGAAAAATTGGGATCTATCAAAATTCTTTGAAAAACCAAATGTTAAAAATTTAACTCCAAAAAATGTAAATTACTTCATTAACTCCAGAGGAGAAACGTCAGTAAGATTTAATGATTATGAAACTGCAAAACGACCAATAGATTTTACAGAAGAAGAAGGTCAGGAAAATGAATAGACAAATGAAAAGATTTATTGTGGAAAAACCAGTAACGGATAACTATGTAAAATATGAAGGAAAACAAATCTTCCACCCTAGTGAGGATGAGGTGGAAAGGATTGCTAAAGACATACAACATATTTGTTTAAAAACAAGAAAATTCGAAAACTTTAAGAAAGGAAAAATTCTAAATAAAAGAGAATACCATGACAGGTATGAAAGAGTTTTCTCACAACATGTGCATTCTGCACTAACTAAAAAATTCAAAAACAAAGGAATATTACCTCATAATTGTCAAGATTGTAAAATTGATCTTGATAGAAGATATTCTGATAAGTTAAAACATATGATCTATTTAATAGAATGTCCAAAACATAGTGGATATTTTGAGAATTGGATAGAAAATTATGAAGAAATGATAAGAGAAATATCAAAACTAAATGAACAAAAACAAGAATTAAAGGATAAAATGAAAAGAAAAAATAAAGAATGGAAGAATAATTTAGAAGAGATTATTGAGAAAGAAGTACAGAAAAGATTACAAAAAATACAAATAAAAGAAGAACAACAAGCAGATATAGAAGCTCACTTGTTCTTAAAGGAAAACTCACCAGAAGTAGGACAAAGTTCTGATAATATATTGATGGAACAATATATGGGAGACCATATCTCCTTACATTCTGAGAAAACAAATAAAACAGCTAAGGAATTCATGAACAAAGATGTTGTCATGAAAAATACAGGAGACAGTATAACAAGAGTCCCTGGAACTCCCTTTGCCCCATACCAAAGAGGTACTGAGTGGAGACCTGGAACTAATTATACTGGAAACAATTCTAGACACTCAATCACACATGTTCATCCAGAATATCCTTATGGAAAAATACAACCTGGGATGATAACAAAACCTAGAGGAATTAGGCAACCTTTAGAAAGAGGATATTATCATAACCCAGCAATATTAGAAGTAACAAATGTAAGCCCTCAAGAATGGGGCTCAGTAATTGCAAAATGGAAAAACATAGTTGTGGCTGATTACATCAAAAACAAAAATGATTATAATGATACAGCTGAATCAATGTATGGATATCTTGAAACCTATTTAGGAGAATTCGCACAGTCAATGTGGGAAGTATTTAAAAGAGACTATCCAATGGATTATCAAGACTTAATAGAAAGAGGACCAAATCCTTATAACTTTGTAAATAAAATATCAAGTCTAATAACGGGTGAAGATGGTAATTCAGGACATATAACAACACAAATGGATGCCTTAATCCATCTAGACCAAATGCATCTAGATGACTTATATGGAACAGTAGACTTCTTAAATGAATATGTCTACTATACAGGCCTAGCAGGAGGTGCTTTTAACCAAGAGTTAGGTGAAAAATTATTTATGAAAATACCAAGACCAATTGGTCAAGAAATCCAAGATACATGGAATAAAATGGTTGAAAAGAATCCTCAACAATATACTATTAGTATGAGGGCCGTTCATGTGGTAAAAATACTAAAAGATAAGTGTACAAATATAATTGCACAAAAACAACTTAAGAAAACTGATTATTCATTCTGTAAAAGGATATACACTCCCCAACGATATGGTAGGCCGGAACCATTAAGGAAAAAACCCAAATTCATAACAAGAAAGAAGTATTTTATAAAACAATCAAATAGCAGAAAACCTTTCTTGAAACAAAAACATCACGTCAGAAAATATAATCCTAGTAGAAATTATACAAAGAAACTTGCCTGTTTCACATGTGGTGATGAAAGCCATTTGGCAACAGCATGTCCTAAAAGAAAAAACCAACATTCAAGAGAAGCAATTCTTACAGAATGTATACAACAAGATATATTGGATGTAGACTCAGATGTTTCTGAGACTGAAACAATATATAGCATAGTGACAGTGGAAGAAAATGTTATAGAAGAACAAGGGGATGATGATCCCTATGAATTGATTAATATGCTTGCAAATGAAAACTCATATAATGGTATCACATATAAAGAGTATATGATGCCATATGAAACTGAGTATATGATGAGAGAAATTAATGAATGCGAAAACCATAATTGGCTTTTCAGAGTAGGCACTGATTCTACACCTTGTATAAAATGCTCTTATTACCCATCAAGAAAACTTAGAGCTAAATGTACAATGTGTCATGTAGAAATATGCCAAATATGCTTGTTAAAATATCATAAAATTAAATTCCCCGAAGAAATGCCAATAACAAAAATTGATGATAATTATACATTCATCACAAAAAGAATAGATATAATAGAAAGAAAACTTTTTGATTTACAAGATATAATGAATCCTAAGGAATTAAAAACCAGAATTGAAAACATAGAAGAAATCTTAGAAGGATATAATATGTTAAGTCCTAAAAATACGGAAAATAAAGGAAAAGAAGTTCCTGAAGAAGAATCTAATGATAAACAAAATCCTAGTACGGAGTACATGTTAGCACAAAACCCTGAGTACATACCTGTGTGCCACGATCCTTCATCATTAACTACACTAAGGGTACCAATAATCTTTAAATTAAGAGAATTGGTATTTCGTACTAATGCAATAATCGACACAGGATGTACAAGAATAATAATAAATGAGAAACTCATCCCAGAACATCTACAGAAAAACTTAGCAAAACCCATTAAATCAGAATTAATGGATGGAAGAATATCATATACAACAAAACAACCCATTACAGGTGGACAAATATTCTTTGAAACCAATTGTGGAATATCAGAACCCTATGGAGTTCCTGATAATTCATATATAAAAGACTTAGTAATAAATGCAGATGTAATCTTAGGATTACAATTCTTCTTACAAAATAATGGAGGATTATTTATTACAAAAGATTATATCCAAATTGTTGAAAAAGCAACTTTGGCAATGTTTGCACCTAGTATTAGTAATGCGGGAACCAGGCTTTTAACAACATCAGAGTTGCGAGAGAAGCGTGGTGGAGCCCCTACTAGTAATACAAAAATAAAAAATAAAAAACTTCTAAAAGACAAAGATATTGAAAATTGTAAATGCAAAATAAAAGGAGCATGTAAACAAACTTGTAAAGAAAACATACAAATTACAGAGTTTGAAGAAGAATACATTCCTGAAACTCCAAGACTAAAAGAATTAATAAGTATAACTAGATTTAAGCCTGAAGAAACCATAACAAAATGGATTGAAAGGTTAGAAAAATCCCAAATTATTGGAGATAACATCCAGAAATATTGGGAAAAAGATGGAACAATATGTAAGCTTGAAATAATAAATCCAGAATTAAGAATCTCAACTGCAGAGATAAATCCTACAAATCTGGATATAGCAGATTTCAAAATGCATATTGATGAATTAAAAACTTTAAAAGTAATCAGAGAATCAAACTCCAGACATAGGTCTGCAGCTTTTATTGTGAGAAAACATTCTGAAATTGTAAGAGGAAAATCAAGAATGGTCATTAATTATAAAAGACTCAATGACAATACAAAAGATTTTGCTTACAACATACCAGATAAAACAGTCTTAATAAATAGGATTCAAGACTCAAAAGTATATAGCAAATTTGACTGTAAGTCGGGATTCTGGCAAGTAAAAATGCATCCTGAATCAGTTGAATGGACTGCATTCACATGTCCAGAAGGTTTATTTGAATGGTTAGTAATGCCATTTGGACTAAAAAATGCACCAGCTATATTTCAACAAAAAATGGATAAAATTTTCAAACCATACCAAAAATTTGTTTTGGTATACATTGATGATATTCTAGTATTTTCAAAAAATAGTACTGAACATATGAGTCATCTTGATACAGTGTTTAGGCTATTTGAAAAACATGGAATAATCATCTCAAAGAAAAAGATGGAAATTAATAAAACTAAAATAGCATTCCTTGGGGCAGAAATTGGAAAAGGAAAAATAAAACTCCAAGATCATATTGCTAAAAAGGCTATTGAATTTCCTGATAAAATGGAAGATACAAAACTATTACAACAGTTTTTGGGATTGGTTAATTATGCTAGACCATACATTAAAAACTTATCCTCATTAACAGGATCATTATATAATAAACTGGGAAAAAATGGTCAAAGGTATTTTAACCAAGAAGATATAAAAAATGTACAAAAAATTAAAGAAGCATTAAAAACACTTCCAGAATTGGTATTGCCAGAAGATAGTGATTATCTTATTGTGCAAACTGATGGATCACATGAAGGATGGGGAGCTATCCTTTTGCGAAAAAAGGATGTCTACTCACCTAAAAGTAAAGAAGAAATTTGCCAATATGCATCAGGAAAATACAGAGAAAAGGGTAACCTTTCCTCGATTGATGCAGAACTATTAGCAATAAAGTACGCACTTGATAAATTTGAACTGTTTTTAACAGGAAAACCAGGATTCACAGTAAGAACTGATTGTGAAGCCATAGTAAAATTTCATAGCCAACTCCAAGAAAAAAGATCAATGTCTAGGAGAAGGTGGTTGAATTTTACAGATGTTATTAGTCAGAAAGGCTACAAAATAAAATTTGAACATATTAAAGGAGAAGATAACAAAATTGCTGATATACTATCTAGAATTCTGATTAAAGAAAGGGAAAAACCATTATATGACACTGAATTTAAAAACGAATCAATTGATAATTATGATGAAAATGATGAGGAAAAATTTAAACTAAAATGGGATCAATTTTACAGGGAGGATTGGAATATTGAGAATTGAATAATATTGTTACAGGAATGGCAGAAAACTCCCAGAAAAACTCTTTGAAAATCAGCAATGAAAATGGAGTAAAAACCACAGGGATGGTGAAAACCCCAGAGGGATATTACACAATCCCTTCTAAAACCAGCATCCCAGAAGGGAAGAAAAAAGATAAACTCCCAGAAAAAGGAGTAAAAATCTGCTTTGGCAAAAGAGCAGAAACAGGCAATAATGTAGAATTAATCTTATTTGATAACATGAAGTACAGGCCTATCACAGGGTTGAACTACACAGAGGAACAGATCTGCCTTTGTGATAACATCTGGAGAGCATCATTTGACAAAAACAACAGCAGGTATATTGTTACTTGTCTCTCTGCTTTAAGCATGTATTTCCAGAAATTCAATAACACAAAACCATTTTTATATTATGTAATCTATGAAGGTTATAAAAAAGGAATTTATGATAAAAATGATACTTTACCTCTTAATGAAGATAATGAAAAACCTCTTCATAAAGGATTTTATGACATAATGTCTGCAATTCAATTTGCAAAAACCACAATGGGCCCAGATTTCTTTGTAAGCCCA
Source organism: Hygrophila difformis (assembly GCA_030278955.1). NCBI lineage: Eukaryota > Viridiplantae > Streptophyta > Magnoliopsida > Lamiales > Acanthaceae > Hygrophila > Hygrophila difformis. The sequence continues at coordinate 3,738,306 of JAOANR010000010.1, forward strand.
AGTTTGAAAAACATTGTTGATGGTTTGAGGCCAAAAACCCAAAATCCTACAGGCCCAGTCCAATATTCAATTGGACATTCTTCTAAAACCCACATTGTGTTTTGTGACCATTGTGAGAAAATGGCCAAGGAAGTCTGTAAATATGAAGCCCAAAAGGCCGAATGGTTACAGAATTTTGAAAACCAAAAAATGAAAACCCTTGAAGCAGAGGCCCAGATTGAAACCCTCACCAAGAAACTTGAAATCCTTCAAAACCAAAATGAGAAATTGACCTCAAAAATTGTGTCCCTTACACTAAAAACACCAAAGCCAGAAGAAAAACCAGTCTATGGTCCAGAACCCAAACCCACCAGTTCTATGACTGCAGTAGAATTGGCAAAAGCCTGGATGCAGCAAAACCAGGAAAATTCAACTCCTGAGATCTTTAAGGATCAAAAGTTTGAATCTAGTCCGTCTCAAACGGCAGACGGTAAAGACGAATCAAGTCCGTTGATAGCTGATGCTTTGCTAAAAAGCATAAGTTCAGATAATTTTGAACCAAACCAGGGAAGTTCTAACCCTGAGGTCTTTGAGGACCAAAATGTTGAACTAAGCCCATCTAGTCCGGTAGATGGTAAAAGCACATTAATTCCGGTTATGGCTGGTAGTTTGCCAAAAACTATGAGTCCAGTACAGACTGGAAAATTTGATAACCTCAGTGAAGAAGAAATTCTTCATAAGCTTGAAATGGAATTAAAGCCTACTTTTGCTGAAGCAATGGCAACCAGAAAAAATGGAAGGTTTAGTGCACTGGTGGCACTAAAGAAAAATGAAGCAAAATTCCAGGCCAATAAAATCATAAAAAATCAGAAAAAAGAAAGTGGCGGACCCCACAATGATGAAGAGTACTAAGGGAGCCACGCAGAAATGAGCTGGAATTCACAATAAATACCAGCATGTGAAGGAAGGAATCCTGAAAAGAAAAAAGTCAAGAAGAAAACAAAATGCTAGTGGAACCAAAAGCACCACTAACCATGTGAAAGAAGGAATCCGAGGCGGATAAAACCAAAAGGCAGACAAGAGCCATGTGACTCTTGGAAAACCACGTTAATGGGCACTAGGCCCCTCATTATCATATTGTTGCATTATTGTACTAGTTGTTTGATTTTTCATCCGAACCTTATCGGATAACTTTGCCACTTGGCACGTTTTTATTGGTTGTTGTGGATTACTTAGATGACATTCCCACCTATAAATAGAGGGATGGTCTTCACTTGTAACACACACCCACTTCTTAGCTCTTTAGCTCTCTAAGGTTTTTGAGACTGCATTCTTGCTACTCTCGAAAGCTCTTTCTCTTTCTAGTTTTCTTGTATCCCTACCCTTTTCAGTAATAAAATTTCAGTTTGTAAAGAAAGACCCGGTGTGGATTGCTTCCTCTTTTCTTTACTTTCTGAAATACAGGGGCCCGTCTGAACGGGAAAGCCTCTCCTCTCTCAAGGTATGGGTTAGTTTATGATTCATGTTATGGTATGATTGTTCTATGTATGGATAATAATGTTATAAACATAAATATGTGACCTTTTAAAACTTAATTGATGAGATATGCCATTAGGGGAGTAAGATAAAAATTTAAAAGGCTTTATGCCATAAAAGCTGTAAGAAAGACTCATTAGGGGAACCACAATCCAGGGATGTTTGATAAACATAATGGTGTTTTGTTACTGTTGTCCCTCTTGATTTGCCCCTTAGACCCCCTGCTTACATTTCAGATCTAGGTCTGGACAATGCTAATTTGAATTTGAAACCCGAAAACAGGCCCAGAAAAATATCTCATCAGTGACAGTAATAAGAGGATTGCGGACTTAATGTTTATGATAATATTTCCATGGCAAAGGACAATCGGACCCATAACATATAGTCAGAAATTTAACACGACCAAGAGAATAATAGGAGATGGCAAGTACCTAGTAAGACATCACGACATATAAGTTTTTCGCGTACAAAAAATCAGTGTTTTAAAACCTTTTGAAATAATTAATATCTTTTATCAAAACAAATGGAGAATATGATTAAAACTACTGAAAACCCTAAAACAGAATCTTTTAAAAACACAGAAACAAGGTTTGTTATTGTACCTTACCCGAAAACACACTTTTTATGCCAAGAATGTGAAAATTGGCTTATCAGACTGATGAATAAACAAAATCAAATAAACCAGGTTTGCAGGGAACAAAGAGTGTTTGAAAATATTATAAAATGGAAAGTAACTAAAGAAGTTGAATTTCTAAAAAATGAAATAGAAATTCTAGAAAACAGTTATCAAAAGCACACAAAAATCTATAAGGTTTTAGAAAAACTAAGAGATAACCATATAGAAAAATGAGAAAACTATTTTATAACATGTGAACTTGAAGAAAAAATATGGAAAAAATTACAAGAAGAACATTCAGCAAGAAATAACTAATTTGAAAATGGAAGCACAAATACTTTTTGATATTTGTCCAGAATGTGGAAAACTTGGAGAAACCATGTGGAAAACAGAAAAAGAAATAAAAGACCTTAAAGATTCAATTATAAGGTTAAAAGAATATAAAGAAGATGAAGAAGAAGAAGTACAAGAACTCATATATGGGTTAAACCATGAAGAAGAAATAAATATCATTCGTAATTCAATACACAGATATGAAGAAGTGATTAGTTACCAATCAACAGACCTCAAAACAAAAATAGAGGAGTTAAACACTTCTAAAACAAACTTTATTAATCATATCAAAAAACAACATTAAAAATGACTTATAAAACAATAAGAGATTTCAGTAAAAGGGAAAAAATTGCGATTGAAAGATATCGCATTAAAAAAGAAATTATTAGAATACAACTAAAATCAAAAATAGAATGCCTACAAATCTTAAACAGGAAAGGTCTCATAGAAGAACTAATGGATGTAAGCTTGTGGCTTGACCAAGAGGCCAGAAAACTGAGAAACTGGGAAAGAAATTTAGACCAAGAAAGAAAAGAAAAGCAGGTTAATTATATCGGTTAATTAAAAAAAAAAAAAAAAAAAAAAAAAAAAAAAAAAAACCAAATATCCAGAAAAAAGTATTGAAACCCAATATAAAAAGTACTGAAATCATATGCAAAATGTACAAAACTGATAAGGAAAACGTACTAGACTTAAGTAAGGGCAAAACTGTCAAAATATTAATCTCTCTCCTACGAAAAAAGTGTTGGGTACTGAAAAGGGATAAAAAACCCCTATGGGTACTGAACAGGTAATAAAGATGGGAAGGGAGGTATTTATTTCGAATTTTCCCTTTACTTAAATGCTTTCAATGAGAAAATTGCCAGATACTAGCAAATACGAAAATGATAGATTGATTTGATACTCCTATTTGATGGTTTGGCAACCCTTAACACTTCCCTTATCATCCATCGTTTCCTTATAAATCTGAATCATTTATTATTACCAAAATAAATTTACGAAAGAATATATCAGTACCGCCAGACTATTCTCATTGATCCATCGTTTCCTTACCGAATCATTAGACAAAATAATGTCACATTCTTACATTTCAGCAATTCAATCCACATTTTTATACAAATAAAATTTTTTTTACAAAAATTAAACGAATACAATAAAATCTTCCTTAACTATATTTTTTTATTTAATTATATTTAAAAATTTGATCAAAATTACCGAATAACAAATACTCATCCGCATGACACTCATTTGTGGAGGAATTACAACATTCATTACAATTGATTTTTAATAAAGTACCATAGTGGTTAAAAAATTAGATCCCACGTGCCACCCTGAAACCATAAAAAATAGTACTCCGTGGGGAATGGGGATTAATGTTGTGTGTTGGGAGAAAAAATTAGCGTTCCTCTTCTAAAATTCTTATTAAAGATAATTTAAAATAAATTCTTATTAATTTACCATTTTCTAACTTTTCAAATTTCAATATCTATAACTACTAATGCCTAAAATAATTTAATTTAAGATTATTTTTATCATTAATCTCAAATACTACTAAACTATTATTTCTAAAACTTTAAAAATTAGTTACTACTTACTAGTATCGTACTATTAGTTTTGGCGCAATTTTATACTACCTCCGTCTCGGTGTTTTTGTTACAAATGATTTTTTAGCACTATTCACTGTTTAATTTTGATTCAATTTTCTAACATAACTATGTATGAAAAAACTCAAATGAGACCTTGTTAGATTCATCTAATTTTATAGTTTTGAACAATTAATAACTTTTTATAGTTTTTTCGTTGTACATAATTTAAATTATTAATCGTTAAAAGTGTATATCGACTTATGTTTTGGGTGGGTCCATAATAAAAATAATTAAATGAAGAAGTATATAATACTTATTTCAGAAAAATAATAATGGTGCACTAAAAACAATTAAATAAATAAATAATGAAACTAAATTGAATTACCTGCCCAATAGTAGCGTTGCAGAACTTTGTTTTGACGGCAGCTTCCAGCCGCGGATCTATCGGCGCAGCGCCGCAGCTCACTCTCCTCACCGACGACAAATCGTACTTGGTGGCGGCTGCCGGATTCTTCGCAATGGCCAGCAGTATCGGCGGCACGAACGAAGTCAGCGTCACTCGGTATTTTTGTATCAGTTCCAGTAGCTGGTTGATTTCGTATTTGGGAACAATCACAATGGAGGCGCCTGCGCGCAGATTGACGAGAAGCACCGATATGAGAGCGTAGCAGTGAAACATGGGCAGAACGCAGACCGTCAGATCCTCCGGCATTGTATGGACGGCCGGATTTTCGCCGTCTACTTGCTGCGACACGCAGGTCACGATATTTTTGTGACTGAGCATAACTCCCTTGGGGAGTCCGGTGGTTCCGGATGAGAACAACATCGCCGCCGTGTCCTCCGCATCGATTTTGACCTCCGGAAGCAGTTTCGCCTCTGATTTCGCCAATTCGGAGAAATTTATTGTATTGATCGGCAAATTGTGCAGAGGAGGGGGATCGATTGTGACAATTTTGGCGCCTAGGTCGGTTGCGAAGCGGTTAACCTTATGGAGGTAGCAACCGTGGGTGACGATGAGTTTAGGCTTGGATATCCGAACCTGGTTCCCGATTTCCGCGGCTGTGTAGAGCGGATTTGCGGTGGTGGCGGTGGCGCCGAGGAAGGAGGCGGCGAGAAATACGAAGGCGAATTCCGGCGAGTTGTGGAGTAGAAGCATCACGACGTCACCTTTGCGGATTCCGGAGGTGTGGAAACCGGCGGCGACTCTCCGGGCGGTGAGTTCCACGTCGGCATGAGTGAAGACCTCGCCGGTGATTCCATTGATTATGGCGGTGCGGTGGCCGTGTTTGGCAAGGTTCTGGAAGCAATATGTGTGGATTGGGAGATGATTCGGTATGGAAATATTGGGAAGTTTAGAACAGAATATGTATTCTTCTTCGTGCTTCAACTCCATTCCTCGCCGGCGGCGAAATATTCCGTTTATGAGGTTGGATTCTGTATTGATTTACGAATGTCCGAAAATGGAATAGTAGGATTATATGGGTATGAGAGAGAGAGAGTAATTTTTTTTGGGCTAGACAAGAGAGAGTGTAATTTTTAGGTGAATACCAGGGTATCCCAGGCCATATTGGACCTAACACTAATCCCTCGAGATCTGTAAGGGCAATTAAGGGCGTCTCTCCCAAAGCAGTTTTTTCATACACAAGGCTCGAACCCGAAAACTTGCTTAAGCAACTAAAGCCCCATTCACTCAAGCCAACTGGTAAAATGTAATTTTTGAATAATTGCTATTTGCAAGAAAATCTTGGACGAATATGAAGCTAATCCATCACCCGTGTCTGTGAGGGTATTTATCTGTTGAATATCAGGACTCGAGATCCTGAAACTTTCGTTGTGCGCTGACTCACCGAGTGTTGACTGACCCGCTTGACCGGTATGGTTTGCCATTATGCGGATAAAATATAAACCATCGCAGTGAAAACGAAATAACAATAATAATTGAAACAAAAAAAAAAAAATGGTTTGCCAAGATTATGGAAAATTTTAATAAATTAATATTCTACTATTTTAATATATTCGCATTTCCAGACGATTGGGCACGATGTTTGATCGGGCATACTTGAGACCGAAGAAGCACGTCCGGATTCGACTTGTTACGTGGAACCCTTGGAATTATATTGACATTGTGTTACATGTGGATGGTAGCTCTCTTGATAATTCGGGTCCGGCAATTCATTTTGAAAATGGCCAGTGAATTAAAAGTTTTTTTGGGTCCGTTGGGGTGGCTCTAATATGATAACCGAACGTCATGGCATTAAAAATGGTATGCGGTGTTTGCGCCGGCGAGGGATTGTTGGCAGCATGTTTTTGCGATTCACTCGACGCCCTTCGGCTCATGAGAAGTGAAATTCCTATTGGCCATTTGCTTTTTCCACTCCTTAGGAATATTGCGGACGTGCTCAATAATAACCTAGGTTTTCAGTGGTATTACATTCTTCGTGAAGACAATTCGGTGGCCGATCCTTTAGCCAAGCACAGTGCCAAGTCCTTAAAATTTTTCACTAATTGACATAAATTTTACCGAACTTAATAAGTTTTTCACTAAATTGAGATACATTAATACATAACCTTATTAATACTTTAATTTCTTTTATTTCACCAAAAAAAAAATTTATGAATTTTATTTCTTTATTTATTTTAATTATTTTGCGCAAAATTTATGGACTACAAATAAATGGTCCTATGATGGGAAAATATGAAAAAGGCTATAAATAGACCAATATTCCTATAACCCCTACATTTTGATAATTTTTTAATTTATATATGAATGAAGACAATGGGTAGGTGTAATCGGGGATATTGCCAATTAAAAGATTCAAACGTTTTTAACATGTGTCCTGTGGTGACTGGGGCTGCTAAATTAATTAGTACTTACTTCAATGAGATTAAACTGATATATTCAATTAAGGCAAAATATTCTTTTACACAGTACAGTTAGTTCGTCTTTTCTTTTCGTTGATGACAAATATTCTTGAATCTCTAACACAAATCCCAAAAGGCAAAAGCCATTTTCATTTATCTAGTCATACACATTTTGTCCATTCTACTGTATTTCAATATATATATAAATATTAGTATACTACCAAGCAACCATTCAGCATTTCAGAGTTAGTAGTTCAGATATTTAAATGAGCACATTTTCTATGCAAATTTTGCCATGTCTTTTTTTTTTTCTTACAAAGTTCCTTAATTTTGTGTCAATTATAGCGATGAATTACGTGCTGTATTGTGTAACATTAAAATGAAAAAATAAAAATAACGAGGACAGGGACTGAGCAACCATGTTTTGGGGGGTTTCAATATTTTTGTAGTACTACTAATACAACACAATTAGAATTCAATAATGGCCCACGGGTTGATACTTGATCTTGTATTGTCGTCGTCGTCCACCTAAACACAAAGGCCATTTATTGTATTTAAATGAAAGTAGTACTATATTATTTAATAATATTTTGACTGTAACTTGACTCATACTATTAATTACTACAGTACATAGGTGAAAGGAGCCCCTCTGCTTTCCACTGCCACGTTTTTTGTTCGATAACTGATATTTTCAATTTTCTTACAATGGACCATGGACTGGTTGGAACTTAGACGACTGTAGACAGACAGGTCATGTTGGCCCCCAAATAATTAACACTATATATAGTACTTCTACAGCATTGTTATGTTTTTGACATTTAGTTAGATGTTATTTCCTCTATTTTTTTTATAATTACTATGGAACCACCGAACACGCAGTTCAATTTATATTTTAAACCATTAATAACTCAAGTTCGATACAAGTAAAAATTCTAAAAGTTCGATATTAAAAAACTACACGACGAGACGAATCTAACAAGATCTCACTTGATTATATTTTAACTTGTATAACTATGATAAAACTTTAAGTCAAAGTGTTTGTGTGAACAGTGTCACATTTCCATATGTTGCAATTATATCAAAACGGAGGAAGTACTATTTATACACAGACTTTCACTTAAAGTTTTATCATAGTTAGACAAGTTAAATATAATCAAATGAGTTTTTATTAGATTCGTCTCGTCGTGTAGTTTTTAAATATAGAACTTTTAGAATTTTTACTTATACCTAATTTGAGTTATTAATGGTTTAAAATATGTATTACACTGCTTTTGATTGTCAGTATTACACTGCTTTTGAGTTATTAATGGTTTAATAAACTTTTGAATAAAGAGGAAGTACTATATATTACCGCTGGCATGGCAGTGTTAGTACCAGGCTACCAGCCAAGCCAACTGCTTCTGATTGTCTTGTCTTGTGAATTACTACTCCTATAGGAAATGGCATACACTTTATTATTACTTGGATAGTTGCATCTTAATCTAATTGTTGCTCTTAGCTTGTTCATTAAAATACATAATTATTATGCTTGGTAGATTGAAATGGGACTACCATTCTACAAATTCGACTCTGGAAAACCTAATTACATGGTATTGGGAATGTCTGAAATCTGAGAAACATCATATGTACATTCAGCAACTTATATAGTGAGCATTTGGGTTCCAAGTGTAGTAATATTACAAGTGGTTTATAAATGAATCACAACTAGAAACTTGTAGATCTCTGCATCCCATGTAAGAATTAACAATAAATTAAAAGCCCATCTTCCCTTAGCTAGCTTTCTCAACAACAATGAATGATCTGATTTGTAAGAATTTACAATTGTTTGGGGTATCAAACCCATCCCACATTGATGAAGCAAGGAAAGAATAACTTGCTTATAAGTGTCTACCCAATTCCCATTAGTAATGAGACCTTTTTGGAGGAGCCCAAAAATAAAATCGTGCGGACTTGGTCCAAAGCCGACAATATTATACTACTGTCGGAGTTTGCTGTGAACCATTTGGAACACTGATATTTGTGAGGGTAACGCTGACAGCGTTGCTGGTGGCAATTTATGGCCTACACTGTGCTCTAATTTGATGACCATTCCAGAGATGTTTCCAATGCTCATAAATGTCGGGCTCCATCATTTTCTCTTTTGGTAAATTAAATTTTGAAGTTATTTACAGTATTACGATCGAGGTGAATTCTGCGGTCAGCCATATAAATTAGCTTAGTATACTAAGCTAATTTAAGTTTAGGGGAGTATTGAATAGAGAGTCTATGAAATTTTTTTGGAGTTTGAAAATCTGGGTGTATTTAATTTAGATTTTCAAAAGTCTTTAAAAATCTAGAGGTATTCAATACTGATTTTAAAAAGTCTTTAAAAATCTACATGTATTCAATACAAATTTTAAAAAGTCTTTAAAAATTTTGAGGTATTCAACCGTCTATGCATTTTTAATTTTTCATAGACTTTAATGGATTCTTTTAAACATTATACCTATGCAAAATATCTCCAAATTTCTGCGGATTTTGTAAAGTCGGTCAAACTCTACATAGAATCTTTACCAAATCAATCCACTCTACGTGGAGTCCATAAACTTTCTAAATCAACCGACCTTTTAAAATCCATAAAAATCTGAAACAAATACACCTCTTAAATTGTTCAAATAAAAGAAATTTTAGAAGGCTTCTTTTTCGCAAGGACCCAAACTCAATACGTTGTTCAAGAGACTTATAACGAATCCCAACGTCTTTGGTAATCAAAAATTATTTTTTATTCATAATTATAATGAAAATAATTTATTTAGGATGCAATAAAATTTTAATTAACATGATTCTATTTTCAGGGCTGGCGATTAGGGCATGCAACACGACCTAGTGTGCCCAAAATTTTTTTTGCGCAAATAGTGTGCCCAAAAATTGGGGCCCATTTATTTTTTTTTTAAAAAATAATATAATAAATTAAAATTAAAATAAATTTAATTTAGTTTTTTAAACATGGTAATTAAAGACTTTTTAACTAAATTTAGTAAATGATCTAAAATAAAGTGACATTATTGTAGAATGTTGCAGGGTAGACTTGATGACCTTATAATGATAGTAATTGAGAATGGGTGTGCCTTGTGTGGTATCAACAGCACATACCGACAAAAATGGAATGATGGATACGCATAGAAAAATGATGTCAGAGCAATAAAAAATTATGACTGTGTGAAATGATGTGTGCGCATGAAAAAATGATGAATATTATATTATAAAATAAGCAACATCATTTTTTATGGAGCTAACATCATTTTTCATAGCGTGACATCATTTAGCATGTACAGACAAATTAATTGTCAGTACAAGAACCAGACTGATTGAGAATTAGAGAAACTAATAAAATATGCGAACTTAGTTGACCAATTTGCTTCTAAAAATTGAAGAAGGATTAATTTTTTTAGTAAAAAGTTGTTTTTTTTCTTTTACTTTTAGTCATTGGTAAAGAACTACTATCTTTGATAGGCAACATTTCAAATTATTTTTTTATTTTTAAAATTGTTTTATTATAGTGTAAGTTTTATAAATAATTTTAAAAATTTGTATTTAATATATTAGATAGGGGCCTAAAATTTTTATTAGAGCAGGGCTACAAAAAGTTATTAGACGCCACCGCTCTATTTTGGAGATAGAGGGGTAACTCCGAATTGCCCTTTTTATTTTATTTTATTTGTGTTTCACTAGGCCGCAACCTGCCACGTCGGCGACGCAGAGAATTGGGCCCTAACATCGTGTATTTGTTTCTGGCCCAGTCTTAAAATATTGTTGTCCTTTTAAACATAAATAAATTGCTGTCTCTATGATTATTGAAATGCGGTCTTTGGATGGTTGCCATCTCCCAAGGACTTGGATTCCTTTTTGCCATTCATATAGATCGGGTATGGGTTGGATGCTGGGAATAGCAAGTGCCTTGTGATACTAGAGCCTCTAAAAATGATGTTAAGATCGAAAAATAATGAGCGCAAAAATGATGAATAGCCAATTAGTGTGTAGTGTCTTGTGGCATGTCGATAAATTTTGATCCACCGTCTTGAATTGCAATTTTACCTCCTCATCAACTCTCCTTGTATTTATTGCACGTTCAAAGTAGGTGAAGATTTGGGGAAAATTTATTTTTGGTCCCATTGGATTTTCTCTAACCCACTTTTGGTCCCAAATTTATAAAATTTTCACTTTTGGTTCCATTAGATAACTATTTTTTTCTACTTTTGGTCCCTTGGCCTATTTTTTAAGAAAAAAAATTATATGGGGTCAATGTGCAATTTTTTAAAATTATTTATTTGCACAATGCCTATCAAATTAAAAACCATAACTCATTTAATTAAATAAAATAAAATTATTTTTGAATTTATTAAAAATAATATTTATTAAATAATAAAATTGTAGCTTTTTTATACTAATATTTATATTTATTATATATTATATTGAATCAAATATATAAAATTCCACATAAAATAAAAAATAAAATATTTTAATTAATAATTATTACATATTATTTTTAAATTTTTTTTATAAATACAGAATAATTTATTTTATGTGTATTGCAATTATTATATTTGATAGTATTTTTTAATGTTATTCAAAAAATATTATATTTAACAAATTTTATAAAGTATTTATTTTAAAAAAATTAAAAATAATTTTATTTTGTACAAATGAATAAATTTGAATTTAATTAAATGAGTTATGATTTTTTAATTGGATAGGGACATTTTGTAAATAAATAAAAAATTTAAAAATTGCATATTGACCCCCCATATGATTTTTTTCTTGAAAAATTGACCAATAGACCAAAAGTGGAAAAAATCGTTATCTAATGAGACCAAAAGTAGAAATTTTATAAACTTGGGACCAAAAGTGGGTGAGAGAAAATCCTATAAGATCAAAAGTGAATTTTTCCCGAAGATTTGGAATATGTTGTGATCGACCTTTAAGTATTTGCACATTTAAATTGTTATCCATTCAGTACGGCATCACATCACAAATATTGTCATGAATATCACTTTCAAGACACATATAAATCACATTTTAATGCTCTGACATCACCCGAACAACAAAATCTATCTTGTGAGTGTGAGCAAGAGGTGCAAGCAACATCATTTTTCCCAGATGAGACATCCTTCAACAGGTACAAGCAAATCGCCTACATGTAACAGTAACTCTATTTTTTTTTTATTTTTTTAGAGAAGCCATTAAAGCCTGAGAAATTGGTGGTGGAAGCCCATACGCACAAATTACAAAGGGAACAAAGGGGGTTTGACTACTAGGATAAGTCTCCAACCCCGGTAACTCTATAATATTTTTTTGGTGAAACTGGACGCCAGAGCGTCAGCAAATGAAAGAGAAAAATCTAAAAGACTACAGAAAGGGGTTAAGAAGGGAGGAACACAAGAAGATGAACAAACAACAAAACCTCAAAATCGCGGGAACCAGGTGCCCGCCCTATCCACAGCCAGCGCTCTTTGAGCCACGTCCGGGGGAAATGCCCATGTATTAAAGAAATCTACACTACTAGTGCCAAGCTTTGCTAGAGAGTCTGCAACAGTATTTCCTTTTCTAAGGATATGAAACCATCGAACCCTAGGCAGTTGTTTTTTTGGGTGAGATCGAACCCTAGGCAGTTGAGACTTAAGATCAGAGATAAGAAATACCAACGGTTTAAGCCAATGGTCATCGCAAGTGCCCTCCCGAATAATTCTCAGCGCCCCTATCAAATCTGAAAAACAATTGGCCTCTTCCACACCCAAGGCCCGAAGACGCCTCATGCCATTCAAAATAGCGCGAAGTTCTGGGATAGTAACTCTATTATATTGATATAAATTAAAATATACTTTATGGCACCCAATAAGTCAATTACAGCATCTCAATTTTAATATACGTTTTTATTTTCTATATTTATTACCATGTGAATATTATTTTTCTTATACAAGTATAATACTCCATCCGTCTTTGTAGGTTTGCAACATTGGGGTTTTTGTTACTATGCACAGTTTAACTTTATCTCAAATTTTTATCATAGTTACAGAAGAAAAAACATAGTCAAGTGAGATCTTGTTAGATTCGTCTAAACTTGTAGTTTTATAATATCAACTTTCTATAATTTTTAATTATACACAAGTTAAATTATTAATCCTTGAAAATGTTCATCAACATGCGTATCTGTTGCCAATGGAGAAAGTAAGTTTTTTCTTTTTCGTTTTTTTGACATACGAGGCGCGGGGCGAGAAGTATAATAATGTCGATACATGTTTTAGTATATATATCCTCTCATCATCAATTCCTTCTTTATTTTTTTTTTGTTAAAAAGCTATAAATCATTAAATCATATGAACAAGAATTTATAGTAATATATAAGTAGTATATCATGAAATAAGAGCTTAGAAAAAAAAATTACGACCTCCAAAAAGGTCGTCAATATGATCGGCCACAATAAGTAATGGATTATGACCACTTTGCTTCTTGGATCCCCCAGAAAATTAAACTCATTTTCTTCTTTTCTTACATATATATCCACACATGCATGTTACATGTATATACATAGCTATACAAAGACACTGCATGTATCAACACAATAAATTATACACCTGTAATAGCATAAAGTAATAACAAGTCAATAACTTGGAATTCAAGTGTCCACCACGTTGATGCAAAACTGCCTAATTGAACAAAAGGGTGACCAAATATTCCAAAAATTGTGCCAATCAAAATGCAAATTGAGTAACCCTAAATTTAGGTTAAAACCCCCCCAAAAAAAATTAATGCTCCTCGGCCTTTCTTTACGGCCTAAAAAGTCAATTCCTTTGATCCCATCACACAATACTGCCAACCCAAAAAAATAATCTTCAAATTCAAGCAACATTGTCACACTTTTTGCACCAATTCCATATTAATTCTTCATCTTCTTCAAACCTCATTTTTCCTCAGAAATAATGAAGCCAAGCCGAGTACTTGAAGGCAAAAGGTTCATCATATCGTGCATCTTCTTCCTCGTCTTCCTCTGCATTCTAGCATCGATCAACGAGATCCGGTTCGATAGTTTTATGAAGTTCGGTCGATGTGCACTTTCTCATTCGAACGATGTCCTAACACCGCCATCCTCGCCATCCTCATTTGAGATTCGAATCCTACTCGGGATCCTAACGCTTCCGGATCACTACCACAAGAGGCATTTCCTTCGCCTCATCTACGGCACACAATCCCTCGTTGGGGCACGCGTGGATGTAAAGTTCGTGTTTTGCAATCTCACCAAGGACGACCAAAAAGTCTTGGTGGCCCTCGAAATCATGCGTTACGATGATATAATCATCCTCAATTGCCAAGAGAACATGAACAAGGGCAAGACCTACACCTACTTCTCGAGCTTGCCCGACATGTTGCTCAACAACACGAGCTATGCATCGTATCCTCCCTATCATTATGTGATGAAGGGAGACGACGATGCATACTTTAGGTTACAAAGTTTGGCGGATTCGCTACGTCCCTTGCCAAGACAAGACTTGTACTATGGGTATGTCATCCCATGCCCTAGTATGGATCCGTTTAGACATTACATGTCGGGCATGGGGTATTTGGTGTCGTGGGACATCGTGGAGTGGCTCAAGGTTTCGGATATTCCGAAGAAGCATCTAGAAGGGCCCGAAGATAGGAACTTTGGAGAGTGGCTACGCGATGGCCATCGAGGAAAGAATAGGTACAACGCAAAATGGTCGATGTACAACTACCCGGAACCACACACTGGATGCACGCATGAGCTGTGGCCGGACACCATAGCTGTTCATCTTTTGAAGACTCAAGAGAAGTGGATTAGGACATTGAATTATTTCAATGTCACCAAGGATTTGAAGGCATCCAAATTGTATCATATACCGTAAATGAAGGTGATGGTAATAATATATACTACACATTCCACAAAGGGCTTGGAATTTTCTATTTTTGAAATTATTGTTTGTTCTTGTGTTTTATTTTATGTTATCAGACATTGCTATATGTGCATATCTAGCAAATGATCAAATTTTATATGTCAAGACTAGCATATGCAATAAATAGTAATGTTTGATTCTTTAGAACAATAGAACCATCACGATTCAAGAGAGACATGCCAACCCATGTTGAATTAATTCTTTCAGTATAGTTGAGTTGTTCCAACACATTGAAGCCATTTTTTGGTTGTTGTTTAATCTATTGTCATTTCTTCTCTTCGTCTAATATATGAAATAAATTTATCAATGTAATTTAATTTAATTAATTTTGACTGATCATAGTATTGTTTTATACTCTCTCTGTTCTTTTTTATGCTTATCATATTATCTATCATATAAATTTATCAATGTAATTTAATTTATTTAATTTTGACTGATCATAGTATTGTTTTATACTCGCTCTGTTCTTTTTTATGCTTATCGTATTATTCATAGAGTAATTTTAATTCAACTTTTTTGCATAGTTATATAGTTGGATTCGTTTAATTGTATAGTTTTAGAATATCAATTTTTTTAATTTTTATTTATATATAATTTAAGTTATTAAATATTAAAAATATGTATTGAATGACGTGAAATTTATGTTCATTTTACCAGTTGGGCCCGTTGGCCGAATAGTTGGGCTCATCGGACATCAGATGCATTTTCTTCATTCCTAAGTAAAGAAACAATACAGGAAAATTTGACTTGTATCCTCGAGGATGATTAGAAGTATGACTTTTATATCGCCTGGTGTTTTAGGATTTTTAAAATTACATTCACAATCTGCCTAATTAAAATTTAGGATGATTTCCATTCACCACCTTTTCCGTACCATAATCTAATTAAAAACGTGGTGGTGGTGGTGGGGGGGGGGGCTTACCATCAACTTTGTACGTTTCTTTCCAACTCACAATAAAAGTCCATATACTATATTGCAACTCCACTTTTGGTCTTGTAATTGCCACACTATATTGCTGTTATCTACCTGAAAAGTAGTTGCAAAAATATCGAGACTTAAAAACAGTACTTAAAAACAAAGGCATGATGAACAGTAACACCAAGCAGATCAATTATACCCGAGTATGAGTAACAATGAACAATGAGAAATAAAAAAATTTAAAATAAAATAGAAAGAATCATAAATGAAAAATAAAAACGACCAAATGAATTGTCAAATGCATTTTTCAATTTTGTTTAGTTATTTATATGTATGAGATGTATGCGAACGAGTAATAAATATATAACGATCCACCCATCACTTCCCAAATAATTTCTTCAAATCAACATTAAAAATAGTTAATGACAACTGCAAATCAACTATTGTTATAAATAATCAAACGCAGTTGGCCTGGGTAGTATGGGGTTCTGGTAGCTTAAGCAAAGATTTTGGATTCGTGCTTTTGTGTATTTTTATGTATGCAGAATTCTGCTTTAGGAGAGACTATCCTTCAATGCCTATCAGATCTTCAGGATTAATCTTGGATCCAATACAGCGTGGCCAAAAAAATATACTATTGTTATAAATAATTAAAGATTAAAAATTTAAGTATAACACTAAACCCCAAATTTAAGTATAAATAATAAATTTCCATCTGTTATAGAAATAACTGCTTATTAGCTATTAGATTAATTAGATAGTATTTGATGAAACTAAGAGAAAAAGAGAGAGATGGAGTGTAGGTAGTGCAAGACTTATATTCACCTTTTTTCATCTATAACTTCATACAATAATGTTAATATTTATAAGCTAATAAAGTTGCCTTACTATTTACTATCTTTATGATGAAGGCAAACATAGTAAAAGACATTCACATGTTGAACACTAGACATTCACATGTCTTGTTTGCATAACACTCCCCCTTGAATGTCGTCAATACGAAGAATATGCCTCGTTAAAACCTTACTTGGAAAAAACCCAGTGGAAAAAAATCCAAGTGAAGGAAAAAGAGTACAGTATTCTTGTATCAGATGCTCCCCCTGATTTGGACATCATTTTAAATCTCGAAGCCGCCGCATTCCAATTTTCTTCACGAGCTTCTCGAATGTTGCAGTCGGCAATGTCTTGGTAAATAGATCCGCTAAATTATTTTCTGATCGAATTTGTTGCACATCGACTTCACCATTCTTTTGAAGATCATGAGTGTAGAAGAATTTTGGTGAAATATGCTTCGTTCTATCTCCTTTTATATAACCCCCTTTCAACTGGGCTACACAAGCCGAATTATCTTCAAATAAAATTGTTGGGGGCATTTGTGGTTCAATGATTAAACCACAACTCTTCAATATATGTTGAGTCATTGACCTCAACCAAACACATTCTCGATTTGCTTCATGGATTGCTAATATTTCGGCATGATTAGAAGAAGTAGCAGTTAGAGTCTGCTTCATTGACCTCCAAGAGATAGCAGTTCCACCACACGTGAAGATATAGCCTGTTTGAGATTTGGCTTTGTGTGGGTCTGATAAATAACCTGCATCGGCATAGCCAATTAACTCATGTCGAGAGTCTTTTGGGTAAAATAACCCAAGATCAATTGTTCCTTGGAGATAACGAAAAACATGCTTTATGCCTTTCCAATGTCGTTGAGTAGGGCAAGAGCTGAATCTTGTGAGTAGATCGATTGCAAATGCGATATCAGGTCGCGTGCTGTTTGCAAGATACATTAACGCACCAATTGCGCTTAAATATGGGATTTCTGGGCCAAGTTGCTCTTCATTATCTTCTTTTGGCCTAAATGGATCCTTTGCAGGATCAAGTGCCCGAACGACCATTGAATTATTTAGCGGATGAGCATAATCCATTCGAAATTGCTTTAATACCTTTTGGGTATAAGCTGATTGATGAACAAATATGCCCATTTCCAAATGCTCAATTTGTAGGCCAAGGCAAAATTTCGTTTTCCCAAAATCTTTGATTTCAAACTCCTTTTTCAGATATTCGACCGCCTTTTTCAACTCTTCAGGAGTTCCAATTAGATTTAAATCGTCAACATAGACTGCGACGATCACAAATTCTGACCCATTTTTCTTTATAAATACACAATGGCTGATCAGGTCATTTGTATAGTGATAATGGCCAAAATTAACCATTATTTTCAATCTATTTCTGTGTCTAAACATGGGCATTTGATCGCATTCCGGTCTTATTTAAATAAGAAAGCAGTCGAATTTAACAGATATATGCAAGTTTGTATAAATAATAAGCTGTTATTAAAAAACACAAAAATATTGTTATTTTTATTAATTTATATTAAAAAATCCAAAAACATGATAAAAATATTAAAAATCTTACACTTGATTAATTTGGTTCGATGTTGTCTATTCAGTGGAACATGGGTTCATTAAATGGATCACAAATCAAATAATCAAGTGGAATAAATATTATATTTATATTTTGATGTATATATTTTTAATTTTTATGTTTGTTTATTTCTATTTCTGTTTTGAGCTTTAATTAAAAATTAAATGGTCCACTAATTACTGTTAATTTAAATTAATTACAGGTAATTTGGTCCAGTCTAATGATCCAATGTGAGTCCAGTCCAAAATTCAGTCCAGCCCACACCCCATTGGCCCAAACCAACTTCACTCCAAGCCCAATTAAACCTGAGCCCAAACCCCAAATCAACCCTAACCCTACCCTAACCTACCCCCTGCCGTCGGCGCCGCCCCCGCCGGCCGGCGGCCGCCTCCAGCGAGAGCCCCCCAGTTCAGCAGCCACCATTTTCACCCTCATCCCATCTCCTCCTCGCCATCCCCTTCATTTTCCGGCCACCGCCGCCTTCGCCCTCAACCTCACAGCCGCCCAGCCGCACCACCACCTCCACCTCTGTCTCACTCTCCGAAGCCCCATCCATTTCCGGCCAAACCCCTCTCTCCACCAACAGCCGGCCACCACCATTCCTCCACTGCCCCTCATATCGCCGCCCACCTTCACCAAGCTCCGCCACCGCCACATCTCCTCGCCGGCCACCACCAGCCGCACAATCAACCACCACCATTCCAACACCACAAAACCCCCAAAATCAAACCAAACCCCCAAAAATTTATTCCGCCCAACCCCTCAACAGATTCGGCAACCATGGCCGCCGACTCCAGGAACCGCTCACCTCCAGATCCGCCGCGTCGCTTCCATCCCTCCGACCCTTCCACCGCCGCCTCAGCCTCCGCCGTCGCCTCTCCCATCGCAGCCCTCATCTCTTCCACGTCCGCCACTCACTGCTTTCATTTCCGGCCAAGAGAAACATGGGAAACAAAGAAAAATAAAGAAGAAAAACTGGAATCGAAAATGGAGGATGAGGAAGAAGAAGAAAATGGGGGAAGGAGAGAAGAATTTTAGAAAACTGGAAAAGAAAGAGGGAGGAAAGAGAAGAATGGAGAGAGGAAGAGAAAATAAATGAAGAAAGAGAGCAGAAAGCCTGTCGAGAAAATTAACCCTTTGTCGCGGAGCAGTGTACCGCGACAAATGCTCCGCGACCAAAAAAATGCTCCGCGCCCAAAAATTATTCCGAGACTGTGAGAGGAGAATCAAGGCACAAAATTCTGTCGTGGAACATGGTTCCGCGACAAAGTGGAGCGCGACCAAGACAAGCAGTATTCCGCGACAGCGACAGAAAGAGGCTCCCTCACGTGACCACCCATATTCAAATTCCCATGAAATGATTGGAAGGTCCTGGGACCTCAGCTTCCATAAGCACAAAGATCTTTGTCTCTTCCCCCTGGACCTCGAGCTCCCGGCCCCTCCTGCGCGCCATCTTGGAGCTAAAAATTGTTTTGTCCCTATGCAATTTGTTCCGCGACAAAGCAGTTGTTTAGCGACCAGGTGGGCGTTGAATGGGCCTAGGGCTTATTTTTCCACTCTCTATAAATATATCATCCCACCCCCTTGAACAGTAACCTAGCTACACTTTAGTTTATTTTACTGTTTTGGAGGCACCACTGTGCTCTCCAAATTAGTGTAGGTAGACAGTTTTATTTATTTTATGCAATGTAGAAATAGACTTTAGTTTAGTTTTAATTTATGTTTTGTAATAAAATAGTGTAGCTAGTGTTCATTTCTTGTTTTTCCAGTTTTATATTTTGTAGTTTGTGGGTTTCAAACACTTAATTAATGGGTGTATTTTGAACCATGTTTTGGTATTGTAGTTAGGATTTATTGCTTTCCTTATTTAATAAAATGCATAAACATTTGATATTTACCCTTGAAAGATTTAATGTAGGTCTTATTTTATTTTATTTTTATTTTTAGTGTTAGTATAGTGTGTTTGTATTTTTGCTTTATGCTCTAGTTTAAGTCTTTTTCTTGTTCCTACTTTATTGTTCTTGTTCTTTGTAGTGTTAGGTACTTTTGTTAATTTTTATTTTCTCTTTCTTGTGCATTAGATCTAAAAGGGGTATATATTAAAGTGTTTATGTATATTTATAAAAATTGCATATTCCTATATTGTATTGCATTACGTAAATTTTCCCGTTGTGATCCCACGGATCACAACGCACACCCATGTAATGCAATATTAGGCGTTATACTGCCAAAATTTTTATAAAAAATTTTAAAACCTTTTGTCGCGGAACACTTTGTCGCGGAACCACATTCCGCGACAAAAACCATGTTTAGCGACAAGGGACCAAATTCTTGCATTTTGTCTGCATGGCTTTGTCGCGGAATACCCTTGTCGCGGAACCACGTTCCGCGACAAAATCTTATTCCGAGACAGAAAATTATACCTTGCCATTATTTTAGAACCCCTTGGTCGCGATGCAACCTTTGTCGCGGAACCACGTTCCGCGACAAAACCCTTGATTAGCGACCAAGGACCCAAATACTTGTAATTTTATTCTGGGAGGACTCTGTCGCGGAACCACGTTCCGCGACAAAATCCTTGTTCCGCGACCAGGAATTATGTCCTTACCAATTTTCAAACCCTTTGTCGCTATATCCCCTTTGTCGCGGAACCATGTTCCGCGACAAAAAAATTTTTGCTTAGCGACAAAACAAACCCTAATTTTTCAAAATTCCATTCCTCTCATTTCCCACCCCTTTGTCGCGAAACCTTTGTCGCGGAGCCACACTTCGCGACACAAACTCTATTCCGCGACAAAGTGGCACCTTTTTGCCAAATTTTTATTCTCCATCTCACCCCATTAGTTAATTGAACCTTTATATTAATATTTTGAGGTTGAAATCCAATGATCTCAACCCAGGATTAATTTGATATAAAGAACTTTGTTCAATTTCCCATTAAAAGATTCTTCTACAAATGATTAAACTCTAATGATCTAAGTATATAATCCGGACTGTAATTAATTAATTATGGAATGAAAGATTATTTAGACCATAAAGAGTAATTATGGATTTAATTCCATACCCTTGCATGAGAAACCAATGTCTCTCATGCAAGATGACCCAAAAATATTTTTCTTTTATTTATTTTGTCTTTTCCCGTAATGTGTGAAACACCTAATAAGGAATATATCAGATTAATGTTGGCGGGTATTCCCACACGGATAACTAGCTCGTGGTCTGTATATTAATTATTAAATGTTATTTTGCATGGTTCGAATAGTGGTCGGTGGAAGCCTTGGCGGTTCGTCCATCCGGGATTATAATAGCTGCTCAGCTGACTCCTATCCGGATACAGTTTTCTTTTCTTTATCTTAATTTCAAACCCGAATCTCAAACTGTGCCAACATTAGACGACATAGGCCATTGTTGTCTAGTAATTAAGACAGTGAAAGAACATGTAGGTTTTTCTCTGATTCACAGACAGTAAGGGTCTGAATGATAGCGACCACTGTCATTTAAGATTATTCTGCTGTCTAAAATCTTTCCATTTGGAATAATTAGGAACTGGATAGCAGATGTTTGCAGTCCAGATCACCCTAGTTATTTCTGGCACTCTCTTGAGCCAATAATAAATTCTTCTCATCTCCAGTTATTTCATCTCTGTGTTTCACTTCTGTCTAAACCCACCTTATATTTGGGGTTATTTAATTTTACACTTCTTTATAAAATTATGCATGATATTATTATGTAGATATTGTGGTCAATATTATTTTGGGATCCTTCCCTTGGACATAGAAGTCTTGATTTAAATCAGATGTTTCATAATAAATTTCCAACAAAAATTCCTTTATAAAATCCGAATCTGAGTAAGGGATAAAATTCGACAGTTATGACTAATTCATGTCCGACTGGGGATTGATTTTGGGAAATTAGAAGCAGAGTCAGCGATTAGGTCTCACCTAGACTGAAAGGATCTGTGTTTTAATTGAGAGTCTAATACCTGATAGGGAATGATTTTCAGATTTATTATTTTCCAAAATTGCTGTTTGTTGGAAATCTTGTATTAAATATTGCACTGGGTCAGATTCCACTTGGATTCCGATAAGGTGTGACAGATAATACTAGAGGAACAACATTCGGGCCTTGGTTATTTTCTAAGGTAGGGTTGAGTATTCTTTCAACTGCTATCTTCTTCTGCCAAAGCCTATTTTTGAGTCCTGAGTGAGTGCATCCGGAACGAACTAATTTATTAGTTCGTTTCATTAGTTTGTATCTCATAACCACCCGACGGGAAGTGAACACTGCGAGCGGTTCACAGAGAATAGGGAATTCTTGATCCACATCCGGTCATTCTGATTGGGGGCTTTCTTTTACTACCAGGGTCAGACTTTCAAAAACCTCAGAGTGATAGGATTTTAAATGCTTTCTTTACCGCTTTCTTTTAAATGCTTTCGTTAGAGGTCACTCGGTTGTATTGAGAGTTGTGTAACTGCTACTAGGACTGAGAGTTAAGGGATAGTTCAGGGCTTGATTAGAATCTTTGGGTGTGACATGGGGGAATGATAACGGTACTTGACACTTCAATAAATGATTTGTCAGGTGTTGCTTGTCCACCACAGATGAATAATATGCCTCAGCATGGCCATGTGAGGGCATTTGTGAGTCTGTGGTATCTTAGAATTTGTTTTCTTAAGAGCATGTAAACTCTTACTGTAAGTACCTGTCTGTTAAAGGGAACATGGTATGGAGAGCATGAGAGTTAGCTAACTGATGGATTATCCCAAACTAAGATCTGTGCAACAAAAATGGAAGTTTAATTGTGTTTCATCAGAATCGTGTCCAATCTTTATTCTTTTCTTCCTGTCCCTTCTGTCTCATTTTAAATATGCTGTCTTAGAATAGTCTTAACCGCTTTCCTAGAATAATTTTATTGCTTTCTTAGATTAAATTTGATTCGCTTTCTAGGATAATTTTATCTGCTTTATTTTAATTGCTTTCATAACTTAGTTTAAATTCTGTCAAGTAGTTGTTAGTCATATCACAAACTTGAATCGAGTAACCGAGTGGAAAATCTTAGTAAACGGCGTGGGCCCTGCTTCCATCGCACATCCTCCAGTGAACGATCCGGTACTTACTATAAATACTGCAATTTTTGACTCCGTGCGCTTTCGGGGGCACAGTTTCTTAACACGAGTAAATAAAAAATGTGATTTTTCAGAAAATACTCATGTAGTGGGAATCTGCCGAAAGTTTCATGGTAGGTAATCTCATGACATGAAATCATGAGAAGTATCATGGCACATATGCCGGGGACCCTCAGTGTGACAGGCTGAAGGTCAATCTATCCCGGTTGTACCATGAGACTTGTCAAAAGTTTCATGACATGAGAGGACTGCAGCGCCATTTGAAATTAAAGCATCCCACCTGAGCAATAAAAAAATGAAATATATCCTTAAACCCCTTTCCCACGAATCATAACTCCTTCATTGAATAAATCCAAGCCTGATATATTTTAGAAAAATACTCGTGTTAATGAAATTTGTCAAAAGTTTCATATAGCATTCCTTTATCAAACTTTCACTGAGGCGGTTATACCACATTCGGCCAGATTGCTTGAGCCCATACAACGATTTTTGTAATTTGATGGAATAAGTTTTCTGGGTTTTGAGTTGCAAGACTCAGGTAATTTAAACCCTTCAGGTATTTTCATATAAATATCATTTTCCAATGAGCCATATAAATATGCAGTAACAACATCCATCAGCCTCATTTTGAGATTTTCTCGTACTGCTAGACTCATTAGATACCTGAATGTTATTCCATCCATAACTGGGGAATATGTTTCCTCAAAATCAATTCCCGGTCGTTGGGAAAAACCTTGGGCTACAAGCCTTGCCTTATATTTGGCAATTTCATTATTTTCATTTCTTTTTCTCACAAACACCCATCTGTAGCCAACAGGCTTCATATTTTTTGGTGTTTGGACAATAGGGCCGAATACTTTTCGTTTATTCAGTGAATCTAGTTCAGACTGAATCGCATCTTTCCATTTTGGCCAATCATTTCTTTTCCGACATTCTTCAACTGATCTTGGTTCAGGATCCTCGTTATTTTCCATTACATCGAGTGCAACGTTGTATGCAAAGGCATTATCAACGTTTGTTTATTTTCGGTTCCAATATTTCCCAGTATTGATATAATTTAAAGAAGTTTCAATAACTTCATTTTCTTCTGGGTGAATATTTTCAGGTTCAACCTTTTCGGGGGTTGAATCAATTTCTCCTTCGGGAGTATCATCTGTGATTGATTTATCACCCATATGGATAATTTTCTTCTTTCGTGGATTTTTATCCTTGGAACCCAAAGGCCTACCACGCTTCAGGCGTGCAGTAGGTTCATTTGCACTTGGAATTTGCCCTTCTGGGACATTTATATTGGCTGTTGCATTTGTTGCATCATTTATATATGATTTTGTGACTTTAGCAGCATCATTAAAAGCATCGGGTAATTGATTTGCAATTCCCTGCAAATGCACAATTCTTTGAACTTCAAGTTCGCATTGCCTTGTACGAGGATCAAGGAAATCAAATGGACTTTGCCAAGATATTTCCTTTTTCAGTTGATCATTTCCTCCCCCTAATGTCGGGAATTGAGTTTCATCAAAATGACAGTCTGCAAATCTTGCAGTAAATAAATCACCCATTTTTTGCTCAAGATTTTTAATAATCGAGGGTGATTCATACCCGACATATATGCCCAACCTTCTTTGAGGTCCCATTTTTGTGCGTTGTGGTGGCGCAATCGGTACATAAACCGCACACCCAAAAATTCGCAAGTGGGATATATTGGGCTCCTTTCCAAACACAATTTGTGTAGGGGAGTAGCTATGATAGCTTGTCGGCCTTATTTTCACAAGTGCGGCTGCATGCAATATAGCATGTCCCCAATCAGAAATAGGGAGTCTTGATTTCAATAACAAGGGTTTTGCAATTAATTGCAATCGCTTAATAAATGATTCTGCCAGACCATTTTGCGTGTGCACATGAGGCACAGGATGTTCAACAGTAATTCCAATCGACATGCAGAAATCATCAAATGCATGTGATGTATATTCTCCAGCATTATCAAGGCGTATTTTCTTTATCGGATGATATGGAAACTGTGCTCGCAATTTTATAATTTGTGCAAGTAATCTTGCGAATGCCAAATTGCGAGTTGATAATAAACAAACGTGTGACCAGCGTGATGACGCATCAATTAATACCATAAAGTACTTGAAAGGTCCACACGGTGGATCAATAGGTTCACATATATCGCCTTGAATTCTTTCTATGAATGTAGAGGATTCAATTCCCACTTTTACTGGAGATGGTCTGGTTATCAATTTCCCTTGTGAACAGGCTGCACAATTGAACTCATTTGGGTTCAATATCATTTGCCTTTTCAATGTATGGCCATTTGAATTTTCAATAATTCGCCTCAGCATTATACTGCCAGGATGCCCAAGTCTATCGTGCCAGGTAATAAATTCACTAGTAGCTTTCAAGCCTACTAGGTTATGTATTTCTGCGGCACATATTTTTGTATAGTATAAGCCAGAGGAGCAACATGACAATTTTTCATTCACAAATTTTTTGCCATTTTCAATTCGAGTTATCAAAAGATACTCGTGATCTGCCTCTTTTGAAGTTTCAATGTGATATCCATTTTTTCGAATATCATTGAAGCTCAGTAAATTTCTTCGAGCTTTGCGTGAGAACAATGCATTTTCAATTGCCATTTTTGTCCATTCAGGGAGAAATATAACAGCTCTACCGGAGCCTTCAATGCATTTTGCATTACCGCTTATAGTTTTCACTGCGGTCTTTTCCAATTTTAAATTGGAGAAATAGCTTTTGCTTTTCAAAATGCTATGCGTTGTTGCACTGTCAATGAGGCAGATATCATCTCCGACTTTTGAATTTCCAGCATCCATTTCTTTACAAGAATATAAGAATGTTATTAAACATCAGCAATATAAATATTATTAATGCAAAAGCATATTTATATTATACATGGATAATAAAAGGGAAGTACAAGATATCATTATTTATATTAAACATGAATTATAAAAGACAAGTACAAAATATATATATAGCTATATAATATATTATTTGGTAACAGTATCTGGCTCAACAAAATCATCAGCTTCCAGGTGTGTGATATTATCATTTAATATATCATCATAAGTATCATCGTGGGCATTATAGTGTGCTTCAACACCTGGTCTTTCTTTTCGTTTCGAGGCCTGATACAGTTCAGCTAAGTGTTTAGCTGTGTGGCATGTTTGAGCCATATGGTCTTTAATTCCACAACGATCACAAATTTCATTATTTTGTTTATGCTTTCTTGCATAATTTCTTTGTTGTGGTTTGTAAGGCCTTCTGGTATCATATCTGCGATTTTGCTCAAATCGAGGCTTATTTCGATAATTATTTTGACGAGATGATTCACCTCTGCCTCGATTGTGATACCGATTTTGGCCACGATCATCATTTTGATTTTTAAAGTGCCCACGATCACGCACATATTTCGATGATTGAGCCGCGTTCACCTCAGGGAACGGTTTTGCACCTGCGGGACTAGATTCATGATTTCTCAACAACAATAGGCTGTTTTGTTCAACCAATAATAAGCAGGTGATAAGATCAGAATATCTCTGAAAACCTTTTTGACGGTATGTCTCACTAAATACTGAGTTTTTAGCATGAAACGTAGAATACGTTTTTTCAAGCATTTCTGCTTCAGATATCTTTTGCCCACATAATTGCAATTGGGCCGTAATTTTGAACACAATGGAATTATATTCCCGGACTGTTTTAAAGTCCTGAAGTCTCAGGTTTGTCCAGCCATCAAGGGCTTTTGGAAGCACCGTCTTTTTAAGATTATCATATCTTTCTTTCAGCTGTTCCCACAATGCCAGTGGGGATTCCACAGTCACGTACTCCATTTTAAGTGCCTCTTCGATATGATGGCACAAGAAAATCATGGATTTTGCCTGATTTTGATGGCTGGGATTTTTGCCTTCAGCAATAGTATCTTCCAGACCCATTGAAGTAAGATGCATTTTTACATCTCGGGCCCAGGACATATAATTGCTTCCTTCAACGGTTAAGGGAGCAAATTCCTGCTTTGCAAGGTTAGCCATAATCTTATTGAAAGTTTAGAAATAAGAGATTATACCTCAAATGATAATCTGGACATAGTCTCCTCGTGCTGATAACGTGTTATAGAAATAACTGCTTATTAGCTATTAGATTAATTAGATAGTATTTGATGAAACTAAGAGAAAAAGAGAGAGATGGAGTGTAGGTAGTGCAAGACTTATATTCACCTTTTTTCATCTATAACTTCATACAATAATGTTAATATTTATAAGCTAATAAAGTTGCCTTACTATTTACTATCTTTATGATGAAGACAAACATAGTAAAAGACATTCACATGTTGAACACTAGACATTCACATGTCTTGTTTGATACCAACTGTAACGCCCCGAAAATTTAAAACCATTTTCGTGACGTCATCGCCGTATTAACTATTCTAAACTGTTGATCACTCAGCTTAGATAGTCAATACGAAGCGAGGTATAAATACAAACCTGTATCACACTCAAATAAATGCCAACAAAGCAGTATATAACCCCAGGAACAATACATGGCATATCCGGGCGACAAGCCCTGAAATAACATAATGACATGGTCGCACATCCAATACCAGGAATGACCATAAGTAAATCATATGTGACAACCGCTCACATTTAAGGAATAACATATATTTTCATCAAAGGCCAGGCAAGAGCATATAATATTTATTCTAAACAATAAATATAATGGATGCAGCCTAGCTAGTTCGCTCAACCCGTACCCCAACATCGTGTTCTGCGCCATCCGTAGGAAGATCTATAAAACAGATAACCGCAACAAGGTGTCAGTACATCATCTCTATATTCTATAAGGATGCTAATGTAATTTACAATAGTAAAAGGGCATGACTGCAATTACTCCATAAAGATTCATCCAAATCATAAATAACACAATATTTTACACGGTACAGAAGCCCCAATTTTCGCCACGGCAGCGGTCACCGACTCAGTCCATCACCGTCGCCACCATTTTCTCCGCCGCAAAAGCCTTTTTCTTCCTCTAGATCTCCGAATTCAGTCAAACCCAACCCAAATCCCCCACCAGAACCCCCAACAATGTCGTACAACGACACGATCCCGCTGCACCCTAGCTCCCAATCCGATATCGATGAGATCGAAAACCTCATTAATTCCGATCCGTCGCCGGTCCTCCCCGCCCGCCCCCCTTCCCCTTCCCGCGCTTCCATACCCGTCTCTTCAGCTCCGCCGCCGGGCCCGGCCTTTATTTCTTCCGGTCTACCCCCGCCTGCCGCTCCCAAACCCACTCCGGTCGCCTATGTTGCACCTACGGTTCCCGCTGTCGCCGATCCCAGTCCCTCCGCCCCCCTTGCACGTGGATCCACTAGCGTTGGCGGAAGTATTGCCGGATCCGCGTTCGGGTCGGCTCCGAATACTCTGACGGAGCCTGTTTGGGATACAATTAAGCGGGATTTGTCGAGGATTGTTAGCAATTTGAAGCTGGTTGTTTTCCCCAATCCGTTCAGGGAGGATCCAGGGAAGGCATTGAGGGATTGGGATCTCTGGGGACCCTTTTTCTTCATTGTTTTCCTTGGCCTCATTCTTTCTTGGTCTGCTTCTGTTAAGAAGGTACACTGGATTTAAGTTGTTTGAAGTTTCTGTTAGTGGTTTTTTATGTTTTGTAACTGCTCTTACAATCTCATTGCGCATTCCATGCGCGACTGCGCGTATTGCCTAACAATGATTTTGATATTGTTGATAGGTTAGCAATGATTTTGATATTGTTGTGCTATAATTAGAGAAGAAATTCGGTCTAATTATGCAAAAGTCATTATCTTATTTGTGTCAGCTGGGAATTTGATTCCACAATGAAGAAATCAATAGACAAATCGAAGCTCAAGGACACTTTGGATGACTTAAAATTCTCAAATGGATGCCTTTTGTCTTTAGGAATATAACTTGATCCTCAATGTGTCCTGATTGATAGCTATAGTTTTTAGGCTGAAAGTGGGAACTCTTCTGATTTGAGGGACGGGCATGTAGCATATAATCTAAGGATTATCTGAACTTATGATTTCCGACTAATTTTGTTAGTGGCTGCAGCAGCAAATGTCAGTGTGTCCTCTGACGTGCATATTCTTAAGTTACATTTCTCGTTATATGATTTTCCCCTGAAAATGTGCTCATTGGAATTTCCAGTCTATTTGATGATTATAAGATAGTATTCCTACTTTTTTTTTGATTTGATTCTTTGATAGTTTGTGTGTGTCTAAAATGCAAGACTAAGCAGGAAGTTGAATTATAAGTTAGCACTTTATTAGTACATCATGGAGCTGAAGCTGATAGGTGTGACCCGTGGGCGCAGTTGCAATTAGCAAAATTGGCATCAAAAGTTTTTCTTCCTTGGAATTTAGTTTTATTTCAATCACTCAGTAATATGCTGAGGCGGGTTAGAATGATTAGTTCAAGATTATGGAGTGTTTGTGTTTGTTAGCCAGAGAGAATCCTGGTAGAAAAGTCATGATGTTTTGTTGTGTTGAAAATTTAGTTTTTTTTACTTACATACTTTTTAATTGTCCGGCCTAATCATCATACTTTCTAGTTTCTAACCATTACACTATATTTTTATTCCTTCTTTAAATTATTTATATTTAATCTCATTCCGTGACTTTAGAAAAATGTCTAAATATGGCAATATATATATATGTATATGTATATGTAATTGCTTATATGCTATCCAATATTATTACCATTTAACATTAACTCTTTGGATAAGTTAAATATAAACAGAGGAAATAAATAATTACCAAAGTAGTCCACTAACTTTCAATTTCTATGAAATCCATCTTATATATACGTATTTTGAATTGCTAAAATAATCCCACAAATGAACTATTGATTGATGAAGTGCCCTAATCATTTAAAGTAAATATGTGATTAACCTTAATAATATAATCTATTAAGGCTAATCCATTCAAGTAAACATGCCCTAACTTGATTGATCCACCCCCCTATCCATCATATTAAATCTAATGGCTTATCATGCCCACATGGTAGTGATTAAGGGATGTAGGCCACAAGGTTAGAGGACATAGCTTTCAGATAAAAGAAAGTGATGCCACGGATATAGCGTTCATTTCCCATTAAATGCCATTCTTTCCTCCATTCACGTACCATCTCTACCCACACATAGCAAATAAGGTTTCGCATGTTAGAGCAAGGGACATCCATGAGCACCTCACATTAATTTCAGTGGACTGAAAAGGCTGATAAGTGAAGTTAGGGGACCAAATGCTTGGCAACCCAGTGTGCCATGGATCGGATTGGATACGATTTTACAAGCAAAATGAACAAGGAAACAAAATAGAAAAGGATAGTTGAGATTACCTCATTGGATACTCAATCTTGGATTTACTAACACATAAGTGTTCATCAATCCCTCAACCGATATCCTCAAGGTGTCTATACGATTGAGCATACCTCAAATACTCAAAAGGAATCCAACCTTGGTGGAAGAATTCATGTGACCTTTCAAACAAAGAAAATACACTCTCCAAGTGTTCATCATTTAATTAATTTCAAAGGTAAATGGCAAAGTGTTGGGAATGACCTATTTATAGGCATTCCAAAATACAAGCAATTAAGCAACTAGGAACAAAGATTAAACAACCCTAGAAAATAAAACAAGTGTTCAAACTAGTGACAACTACGACGCTATACTCAAAAAGGGACTACGTGAGACTCCCCAAAATGGTTGGCGTCGTAATATGGCTGGTTGGCCAGCGTCGTCGGTGGGAGATGGAGTTCGCCGGAGATGAGACGATTGGCCGGAGATGGATTTCGGAAGCCGACGATGACGGAGATACAAGCTGGCGCCCTCGGAGATGACTGGGGCGAAGCTCAAGGTGGCCGGGCAGTGGCAGGATGAGGGTGATCGGCGATGGAAGCTTTGCCGGAGAAGAGTTGCGGCGAATCAGGGTTTTCTTCTTCGTCGGAGCTTCGGTTTTCGGGGACTCGCCGGAACATTGGAAAGGTGGCCGGAACTGTTGACATGGACGAGGGTTCCCCATTCTCGATGGCCAATGAAGGTGGAAGGGAGGCCGCCGGACTGTTGCTGCGGTTGAAGTTATCGGCGATGGTGGTCGGCCGACTGGGTGTGGCGGACGACTAGCAAGATGACTCCCATGGCTGTTGCTGTGTTGTTCCGAGATGGTGGGTGAGGGACAGCTCGGTCGGAGATGGTGGAAGTGGTGGCTGCGGATCCACGACAGTGGTGAAGCGGTCGCCGGAAAGAGGCGAGGCCGCGGCCCTTGTTGAAGGTGACGATCGGAGACGAGAGCCCGTGTCCGCTGTTGACGAGGAGGGCTGCCGGAGTGACGAGGACGATGGTAGGGACGGCCGGAGACGATGATCAGAGTGTGGTTGGACGGGGCGAGCCACGGCGAGTCGACGACGACCAGGTCGGGGAAGAAGATGACCGTTGGGGGAGGAAGACCTGCTAACGTGATATGGTACTGCGTGGGCTTTGTTGAGCTGTGCATATTAACGCAAGTAGATCCAGCGTGAGTGCTTACTGAGTGCAGAATCATAACGCAAGACCAACATGCGTTCTGCGGAGCTGGGCCAATTTTAGTTCCTTTTCTACTTTGTTGAGCTTCTAATTCCTTTGGGCCAAGGCTTCTTCTTCTTGTTTCAATTAATCCAAGCCCAAATAAATCCGGGTTCAGATCATCGAAGTGGTTGATCCGGGCATCCATGCCATCCTCTCCCCCTTCAAAAGCTTTGAACTTCAAAGCTGGAAGATGAGTTGCTTCAGTAGGCTCAACCATAAAATTTAGCCCTGCATAAACCGGAAATCCGTAAATCTTGCATTTTTGAACTAATTCTGTAAAACAAAATTTATCAATAAAATTATCAGAAATATGATCCAAAATGCAAAGATAATGCTCAGAGTCTCCCTTGAGAATAAATTGCAGACTGCTGACGGTATCAGCTCCAGAAATAAAATTCCTGCAAAAATAATTATTTTCGTCAGATGCAGCAGTCATCGTTCTTTTAAAATTAGATTTGAAATTCTCAAGAATTGAAACATGATCACCTGGATTATATCTCACATGTTTGGCCTTAGACAGATCTTCGCCATTAATTGATGCTCTTTCACGACCTCGGAAGGATCTCTACTTTGATGGCGGGAAATGATGAGCTCGCATATGCACCCTAAATCCTTTCAGTCCCAAATAATATATTAAGTAGCGCATATGACTTAATGAGATTCTACCAGTGTAATGAAATTTACCATAATCAGTATGCATTTTATCAGGTAAAATCAATTTTTCTAATAAATGCAAAAGATATGGATTTGGTTTCAAATTTTCAGCATGTTCCCAAAATGGATCAACATATTCAGAATGTGATTCAGAAATTACGCAATTATCATCTGGAATATGTTGCTCATGGACTGGAAATTCTTTGGGTATCATCAGAGTTGAGAAATGGAAGGAATGTACCTTTGGGAGCTTTAAGGAATTATGGACAAATTTAACCTGTTCCGCAGAAGGCTCGTCAGTGGAGGAAGATGTGCTGCACGGATCCTTCGCGAGTTTGCCATTAAGCTCCCCATGTAGCTCTGAAGAGAGACTGGCATTTTCCTTCTCAATTTTGCAGTTCACCTTCTTGAACTCGTGGGTCATTTCAGCCTTCATCTCTTTCATATCATGACTCATGGAATCCATGCTTGCATTCAGGCTCCTCACTAATTCCATTATTTCAGCACTAGTGGTTCCTGCCATATCAGAAAGACAAACTAGATATATGTATAATGGGTTAGTGAAAAATCAACTAAAATATATAGAGTGATCTCGCAACTGTTTCTCTCTCTGTAGGTCCGAATTCTCCACCGGTTGGTTCCTAATAATCCAGATAATGCTCATTCGTATCAACCAACAATCAGATGTTGAGTAAAATAGAATTATTGGACGCACAGTGCAAGAATCAGAATGCAATGTTCGACTCTATCAATGAAAGGCACAGATTCTGTGTGTGATTGCAGTGCACAAATTATAGTTTGCAAATTTAATCAGCCTGCAAGCAATAAATCCAATTCCTCGCAATTTTAAAGTGCAAAGTAAAAACCTCACAAAATAAAACACTCGGAATCACAAATATATGCCTCACACACAAACCCAATAAATACAACCGGACTGCTGACAAGGGTAGCCGGGTAAAAATTCACTGTTGAGGAACTCCACTATCTGCAATTGCAGACGGAGCTTCAACTCTGTGATTTGTGAAATAAATCAGAGGAACGGTGACAAGCACTTATTCCTCGGGGAATTCCACTGTCAGGTGTAAACAATGACGGAACTTCAACCCGATAGATCGTTCGTGATTTAAATCAGTGAAATCGCACAGTAAAATAAATACCCAATTTAATTCAATCAATTGAACAATAAAAGTGATTGCCCAATTAATTAAACCAAACTTTTTTTTTTCTACTCAATTCAATCTCAAAGACCCACTTGATGAATTTTGACTTTGGCTCGTAGAAAATGATTACAGGTCACGGCCAGTATTTGGTATGGAATGGGAGAAGTAAGCACTTGGCAAACAAAACAAATTGGACTGGTGGGGCCCGCGGCTATTTGGTTACAATCTCAAATTCCCTTGTCCTTGTACGTGTATTTGCCTTGTTGCTTTTGTGTTGGCACAAATAGGGAAATAATTTGGGATTTTTAATGGGTTGGTACCATGTCCCTTTTGGATTCTAAAGCTCGGTCAAAAAGTGAAAGGAGCGTGTGGGGCCCGCCTTGGTTGAAATAAAGATATGGGATTTTTAATTGCAATCGGTACTCCTCAAGACAAACAACACACAAGTCCCTTTCTTTAATTAATAATCTTGTACCTTGTGTACCTTGTTCCCTTAACACCCTTGTACAATTATCAATTGGATCAAAAATATGCCCTCAAGAACACTATGAAGATTGGATGAAGATTGCTTGAAGATGGAAGAACACACATGAACACTCAAGAACAAAATTAAGAACACTCAAACCCTAAATTTAACCCAACTCTCAAAAATCACTCAACACTCATGGATTTAATGTTGCATAATAACCAATTAAGCTTACAAACCATATTTCAAATGCAAACATACACATATGAGAGGTCAACTATATGAAAACTAACAACAAACACAAGAAAACACAAGATCAAGAACCAAAAGGTATGTATTTTCGGATTTTTGCACAAGAACACACATAAACTTCAAACTAGCATAACTTTTTCATCCGAACTCGGATTTGAGCAAACAATATATGAAAACTCATCTACTCGACGAGAGGATTCTAAATATATGCCCAGATTTCAGAGATTCAAACCGACCAGTTCAGAAATTGTGAAAACAGATTCTGCACAGATTTGTATTTTGAGAAATATTAGCCAAGAATTTCAAAAATTCATAGAAAATTGATCCCTTGGCCAAATCGGAAGAACTTTATATGAATCTCTATGTAATCGACCTACTCAATCGAAATATGAACTCAGAAATCAAAGATTATGGCCTGAGCAAAACGGATGTTCGGTGAACAATATACAGAAACTCTATTTTTGAGTTTTTTTTTTTTTTGGAATTTTTGACAAGAAATGGAAATGATAAATCGATCCAATCTAGGCTCTGATACCAAGAGATGCCATGGATCGGATTGGATACGATTTTACAAGCAAAATGAACAAGGAAACAAAATAGAAAAGGATAGTTGAGATTACCTCATTGGATACTCAATCTTGGATTTACTAACACATAAGTGTTCATCAATCCCTCAACCGATATCCTCAAGGTGTCTATACGATTGAGCATACCTCAAATACTCAAAAGGAATCCAACCTTGGTGGAAGAATTCATGTGACCTTTCAAACAAAGAAAATACACTCTCCAAGTGCTCATCATTTAATTCATTTCAAAGGTAAATGGCAAAGTGTTGGGAATGACCTATTTATAGGCATTCCAAAATACAAGCAATTAAGCAACTAGGAACAAAGATTAAACAACCCTAGAAAATAAAACAAGTGTTCAAACTAGTGACAACTACGACGCTATACTCAAAAAGGGACTACGTGAGACTCCCCAAAATGGTTGGCGTCGTAATATGGCTGGTTGGCCAGCGTCGTCGGTGGGAGATGGAGTTCGCCGGAGATGAGAGGATTGGCCGGAGATGGATTTCGGAAGCCGACGATGACGGAGATACAAGCTGGCGCCCTCGGAGATGACTGGGGCGAAGCTCAAGGTGGCCGGGCAGTGGCAGGATGAGGGTGATCGGCGATGGAAGCTTTGCCGGAGAAGAGTTGCGGCGAATCAGGGTTTTCTTCTTCGTCGGAGCTTCGGTTTTCGGGGACTCGCCGGAACATTGGAAAGGTGGCTGGAACTGTTGACATGGACGAGGGTTCCCCATTCTCGATGGCCAATGAAGGTGGAAGGGAGGCCGCCGGACTGTTGCTGCGGTTGAAGTTATCGGCGATGGTGGTCGGCCGACTGGGTGTGGCGGACGACTAGCAAGATGACTCCCATGGCTGTTGCTGTGTTGTTCCGAGATGGTGGGTGAGGGACAGCTCGGTCGGAGATGGTGGAAGTGGTGGCTGCGGATCCACGACAGTGGTGAAGCGGTCGCCGGAAAGAGGCGAGGCCGCGGCCCTTGTTGAAGGTGACGATCGGAGACGAGAGCCCGTGTCCGCTGTTGACGAGGAGGGCTGCCGGAGTGACGAGGACGATGGTAGGGACGGCCGGAGACGATGATCAGAGTGTGGTTGGACGGGGCGAGCCACGGCGAGTCGTCGGCGACCAGGTTGGGGAAGAAGATGACCGTTGGGGGAGGAAGACCTGCTAACGTGATATGGTACTGCGTGGGCTTTGTTGAGCTGTGCATATTAACGCAAGTAGATCCAGCGTGAGTGCTTACTGAGTGCAGAATCATAACGCAAGACCAACATGCGTTCTGGGGAGCTGGGCCAATTTTAGTTCCTTTTCTACTTTGTTGGGCTTCTAATTCCTTTGGGCCAAGGCTTCTTCTTCTTGTTTCAATTAATCCAAGCCCAAATAAATCCGGGTTCAGATCATCGAAGTGGTTGATCCGGGCATCCATGCCAGTGTCCTGTTGGCTTAGTGGAGTTTTTCAATTTTTATCAGCTTAAATTGTTGGAATTTGGACTTAGGCTGTTGTGGAAAGTAAAGAATGCTAAAAGAGTGCCATAGAATGGATTAAGTCAATAATGGAAAACAAGATTGCAAATTTGCACAAAGTTTGCGATCATTTTCACTGTAGAGCAATATTCTATGGAGTCTAATGTATGAATTCAGAGTTTTTCCCTTGGAAATTTTAGCTTTCTTTTATTTAAATTAATGTTCAACAAAATGCATAAGGTGGAAAGGGCAATTGGGATTTATTTATTTGTTAGTGGTAGATGATACTACAGCATTCGACCATATTAGGTAAACTTTATTCTTGTTGTGTTGCTTGTTGGCTGGTATTTGGATGATGTTGGGAAATTTTGAAGAGGGAAAGAATAAAGATTTAAGAAAGCATATAATCCACGTATTTATAGTAGCTTGTTTAAACCACCTTTGAAATATTAAATTTTTAACATTTGGTTTATAGATTGTGGGCTGTAGCTCATGAAATGGGAGCATTTTCTTGAAGAATGAGGTAAAGACTGTAATGTATCAGACCTTGTACTGAATGACCAACTTGGTCATAAGATAGTAGATGTTGGTGTAATCAACAATTCGCCTTGCTCTGCTTGCATCTCTCCATGTTTTATCTGCTGTGACTTAGGCAACATTAACATTTAATAATCATAGCAAAGTAGATTTGATCGTTTTGAGCTTTTTATATATGCTGCAACATAGTGTATTATATTTCTTACAGAAAATGGGACTGAATAATCAAACAATAGCCCTTTTTTATTTTTTTTGCATCTTCCAAATACATTCGAACTCCTGCCTCCATGACTGTTTCAACTGCAATTTTTGGCTAATCCCCATTTTCTCCACATTTTATTGTCTTCCAGTCTGAGGTTTTTGCTGTTGCGTTTGCGCTGCTCGCAGCAGGTGCTATAATTCTGACCATGAATGTGTTGCTGCTGGTAATGTTACCTCTCCTGCTCTCTTTTAAGGATGTCCTCGGACACATTCTCACAGCGCATAAATATTTTACATGAAACTGCTGTACAAACATTTTCCATAGTCAAAAAGCTTACAGATGCTCATGATTGTGTGTGTGGTTTAGGGAGGACATATCATCTTCTTCCAAAGCCTGAGTCTCCTTGGCTACTGCCTGTTCCCTCTGGATGTCGGTGCCTTGGTTTCTATGTTAGTCGGCAACCCAATAGTTAAAGTTGTGCTGGTGGCGGTGACATTGGCTTGGAGCTCATGGGCTGCCTATCCTTTCATGAGCACCGCAGTCAATCCCAGAAGGAAAGCTCTCGCCCTCTACCCCGTCTTCCTCATGTATGTCTCTGTTGGCTTCCTCATCATTGCCATCGACTGAGGGGAGCATCGCTGCTTCTGCCACTCCTGATTGTTGTAAGCAATCCATTAGCTCTTCACCATTTTGCCTTGCAAAGTTTGCCACCACATAGACTCCCATTTTGTAATCATAATGGTACGTATTATTCATTCTTCACTGAGATACTGAAATATCGAAGTAAACACCTACAACACATGAGTAAAAAAAAAAAAGTAGAAAACGGAACCATGGATGCCTATTCGAAAAATCCGACAGGTGTGTGAGCATGAAGTAGAAGGAGAAGAATGGGGACAATTTAGGACCCATGAATTAAAAGGATGACCTTAATTTTGTACACTTTTATAGTTTGGCTTGCCCTACTTTCATGGAGTGGAGATGATGTGATGTACATATGAAACCACTTTATACTGTTTTATTGGTCCATTTTGATGCATGTACTTTTCGGTTGCTCTCATCTCATTTATGATGTTCAGTACAAAAGCTCAGGATAGAGAATCTGAATAAATCAGGTTGCATACTGTTTTGTTAAGCCTACATAGTGGGTTTGTTTGGCAAAATTAGTTTTTGTTAGTAGTAGTTACTAGTTAGTGTAGTAGTAGTTTATGAAAGAGTTGAAAAATTAATTAAAATTAGAGTGTGTGTTCAAAAGCTCTCAGAAGTTATTAGTAAGTAGCTTATTTTTGTAGAGCTTATACTATAAGGATTAAACCAAGGTTTTTATTTTGATGGATCTTTAAAGTAAGTTCAAAGTTAACAAAAGAATAAACCCTTTTCTCCTACGAAAAAAAAGGGGGTTTGTAAATTTGATGCTTAAAAATATCTAAAAGTGTGAACAAGCACACTGATTTAACTTCAATAAACACTCATTTCACAGAATATTTGGGATGTTGAACGTTGAACATTTTGGTTCATGTCATTTTGGAATGATATTCCAACAATTTATTCAATCAGGGATCAGGACTTAGCCCAATTGGTTAAGTCCATGTCTCCAATGTTCGATTCCCCACCAGCCCATTATCCCTCCCTTTTATTCCCTTTTATAATTGTGTGTTATGGATTCCTACCACCCATTTTCCAGGCTTTCAATGGCCCTTCTAAAAAAAAAAAATATTACGCATAGAGAGAACGAGGAATTTTAAGTACGATTCAAGCAAAACACACTTACGAAACACAGCTAAAGCACCATATTAAAGAGAGTCAACTAATCTTTCAAATCTTGTCAGGTTTCAGCTATTTCCATCCATTTCTAACAACAACCCATCATTTGCTGGTTCCATTGGCCCTTGTGTTTGGGCACCTGCCACCCAATGTTGGGTACATTTTCTTACTAGCTGTTAGTTATGTCAATATGCATGTCTGTCTTAAGATTTTTATTTTTATTTTTTTTTACATTTTTACTCTTGTGGGAGGGCGATAAATTAAACACGATTGAGTTGTGTACGAATCACATGGAAATTGCCTGAATGAATACTAGTAGTAGTAGTAGTAGTATCTCTCATAAAATGTCACTATGTCAGACAATTCAAACAATGTTAGTTGACTGCATTGAAACTGGTGGGATTTCCTAAGAAAATGTGATGATTGGGGAAGAAGGATAGTGAAATGAGATGACAGTAGTGGGGTAGATGTTGATTCAGCTCTCTCTATTCTCACTTCCTTGTTGCTGCTTTATACTCTCATTTTAGAGGACGAATGAAGAACAGATAACGAAAAAGGAGGGAAAATGATGGCAGATTGGGAAGAAAAAGTTTAATTTGGAATGAAAACAGCTAAACTCAGAAGTGAAATATAATAGCTGAATCATCATCTCAATCCTTCCTTTTAAACTACTTGTAATGAATGACCAAACACTCAAAATCACCAAACTTGTAAGTGAATAAGCTAAATGTGGTTGATTACTGATTAGGAGGAGGGTATCTTATCTTCTACTAAGAATACCAGTGATTATAGAGCTGTAAACGAGCCGAACCGAGCCGAGCTTTGGGTGTTTGACCTCTGCTCGTGTTCGTTCGTTAAGGAAGTCAACCTTGAAATCGTGTTCGAGCTCGGCTCGTGAAAAAAGTTTGCGAGCTCAAGCTTTGCCCCAACTCGTTTAGTTCAAACGAGCCAACTTACTCTTTTGTTCAGCTCGGCTCGTTTGGGCTCGTTCGGCTCAATTAAAAATTTACCAAAAAAATTTTAGGAATCATTCATCCAATCAAGAGTTAGATGTTTTTCTCTGACAATATTGGAATTGTCAAACGAACATATACAAACATATAAAATTACAAAATTACCCCGTTAACGAACATATGCGAA
>JAOANR010000010.1:3778945-3798646 GCA_030278955.1 Hygrophila difformis
CACTTTCGAACTGTTCACGAACAAAGCGCGTGTTTGTTCGTTAAGCAAACGAGCTCATGTTCGTGTTCGAGCTCGGATCGTTAAGCTTTACAAACGAACAGTTAACGAACGAACACGAATCGAACTGAGCTTTGTTCACGAACTGTTTATTTGTTTTACAGCTCTACCAGTGATGCTCATAATATGTACTACTAGTAATTTTTTTTTTTTGAGGAATGCGAAAGGCGATGGTCCCATTTTCCGGCAAATGAAACCCCCTCAATATCAATTACAAATCGTCAAATAAATGACCACAATTAGTAGCATTGGTCCCGTTCTGACAATGAATTAATTATATTATATTGTTGGGTTCGATGAATACATACAGTGTGCAATGCAATCATTGATTTTTGCCAAGACAAGTTCGAAATCTCTATTTCGAGGTGAATTCTATTCTAAACCACCTTGTTCTGTACTCCAAATTGTGATTATTAGTACTCCATGGGATTTAAATTACTCCAAATTGTCTTTAATTACCACCAATTCACATAAAAATAGACAAGACAGATCACAGGTAGATATATGTTGTGTGTGGGATGTGAAAATTGGTGTAGATATCCGAGGCTTGTCCCCCTGTTGACTGTTCCCTGCCCTAAGTACGACTATAATGATAGAGAGTCAAACTCCTTTTAGATTTACAGCAAGCAAAAGTCACGTGTTATTAAAATAAATTAGACGTCCTTCACAGGAAGTTGTTAGGGTGCGACTAAGTGGGGTGTACTCAATCAAGACTCTGTTGGAGTTTTTTGGATTTCTAAAGTTGGGGTATATTCAATTTAGATTTTAAAAAGTCTTTAAAAATCTAGAGGTATTCAATACAGATTTTAAAAAGTCTTTAAAAATCCAGAGGTATTCAATATAGATTTTTAAAAGTCTTTAAAAATCTAGAGGTATTCAACAGTCTATGGATTTTAATTCTTTATAGATTTTAATGGATTCTCTTAAAAAATATAAATAAACGAAAGCTCTCTAAAATCAGCCAGACTCTTCAAGACTCTTCATCAATTCTATATAAATCAGTCAACTCTATGTGAAGTCTATGGACTTTTTAAATCCATCAACTTTTTAAAGTCTATAAAAATCTTATAAACTCTCAATCGAATATACCCCTATAAGCAACATGATTTGATGTACTGCAGCGTATCCTCACCGTTGATTAACTTTTTAAACCAACGGTTGAGATGAACTGGAATGGTAAATAAGTAATTTTATCATATTACTCCAAAATATATTTTAGTATATTTCAGCGACAACGTATATACATTTCAGCGATGTTGAGTAATAGTGACGCACTATAATATATTTCAGCGACAGACATAGTGTTTTCAGCGATGACTTCTATGTATTTCAGCGATGTCTTATTGTTGTATGTTTCAGCGACATGCTGTAGTATGTTTCAGCGACTCGATAATGTAATTTCAGCGACTTCATAAAAGTTTAAACTCTAATTATTTGATATTAATATATTTCAGCGACGAGCTGTGTGTATTTCAGCGATAGACTATATAATATTTCAGCAACATACCCTAGTATTTTTCAGCGATAACATTGTGTGTATTTTTCAACGACTTGATGTTATACATTTTTTGGACAACTTTACCATTTTCTATTTTGAACCATTGGATTTTAAATGAACAGTTGGATTTTGTGCCTTGATGTGTTGTAGTTTTGACTGATTGCACCGTAACTTATCCCTCATTCACATATTAAGTCACTACTGAGAGTTTTTTGTTTTATTTTTTTGGTGGTGTGTTTTTTGGGATAACAAGCGAAACTGTAAAAAAAATTTGCGAACGTTCGAATCCGAAATTTTTGCTTAAGCTGCTAGAGTCTCATACTACTCAAGCCAACTGCGTTTGGTAAGCAAAACTGTAAAATTGAATAAATAAATAAAAAAAGACGATCTCTTCTTAAATATTGTTTGGTTGAAAGTTGTAGACTTACTAGCCTCATATCTTCATTCTTGCTTTCATTATAAATAAACAGTATATTTTCTTTTTTCTCACTTAGGCCTTCTCCAAACCACCTGCAATTTGTATATTTCCAGGGTGGGCTCCAACCCACCCTGCAAAAATGGGGGAGCACCCTCTCAAATAGTGTCGGAACACAGTCGTTAATCGATGAGCATTTCTCTCTCTCTTTTTTTTCCTTTTTTTTAAAAAAAAATTCTGCTATTTATTTAATAATAAAATAAATATATTTTTTCAGGGAAAATGGGGGCCGAAGCCTTTTATTAAAAAAAAGACACAAATATATTATTAATATTTTGTACGTATAGATTGTATAGGGAATATTCCTTAATCCTGCAAAAATAGAGGATTGGGTTGGATATGAAATTACTGTAGCTATCCTGCAAAAATAGAGATTTATAATGTAGCTCCTGCAAAAATAGAGGATATGATTAGAGATGCCTTAGAAAAATTCCATTTCCGTCGCTTCTTAAAGAAGCACACACAATGAAATTAAATAGTGCTAATTTTCTTGATCACCGAAGACATCTCTTCTACATTATAGTACATTTATACATTATTGTCATCTTGTCTCTTCTATTGTCTCTTTATTTTGTCTAATAGTGTCGATTGTCAAACACGAATTAATAACAACACAATTCTCTTTTTATTTTTTCATATGAAAGAATCAAATATAACCTACTTTAGTTTGTTATCCATAAACGGGATTTGATAGTCATTAAGTTTCATTATTATTCTTAGCTAGATAACATTTTTTTTCTTTAATTAGTTGATGATCATCATCATCTATTCATCTCATCTGATCTTATAGTATGATATAGGAGTATTTTATTTTATTTTTATGTATTGCAATGCAACATCCCTGACTCAACAACTGAGTGGGATTTAAGAATATAGCGGATTGAAATATTATATCCTTTCACAATTTTCTCTTGAAATCTAACAGCGGATCTGCTGTCATGAATCTACTAATGCACCAATTGAATTGAATTGAATTGGTGCATTAATTTTGTGAGGGCTGCAGGTCGTTTGAGACTTGAGAGGCAGGCCAGACTACACAGCCCAGTACTGCTCTTCTCTGCTCTGCTCTGCTCAGAGTATTTTTTACCTACCAATGGTCCCTTTCTCTCAAGATTTCCATACCAATCCCCTTTTTTTATATTTATATTATTTATATTTATTTATTTATTTTATTGTGCACAATACATACAGTAGACATACTGTATGTTGTATGTAATGTAGGAGTATGATGCATGGATCACAGGCAACATCTATTTTGAAAACCATAGTAGTATTATCCAAACCCACGCTACAATCATTTTCTATTTTAGCGACAGAAAAAATTTGGTAAAATTTGATCATTAAAAAAGTTAGCGATCGAATTTTTGTTAGCTATCATAATTTTAACTACCATATGCAGATTTTCTCTTGTAGTGCCACTAAATTCCAAAGCTCACAAGTCACACACCCAACCCAACCCCCTTCTTGTTGTGAGAACTGAGATGTGAGTCTTGTGACCCCTCTCCTCTTTTTAAATTTCCATTTGGAATCATCATTCATTCTCCTCTCATTTTTTGTACCTTTAAGTGACATCCCAGATCCATCTGGCGCAGGAGTCCCGGGATCCCCACGAGTCCCCTACAAAATGCTGTTACTCTTCTTACTAGTACATTACATATATGCCCATTTACTATTAATTTTAAAAAGGGAAAAAGAAAAATTGGTAGTAGTACTAGTACGGAAAAAATGATTTTTTAGTCTTTTTCTTTTTAAAATGTCCAAATCAGTCCGTTACTAATTTTTTGCCCCATATAATCCTCTACGTTTGCTATTTTTTTTCAATTCGGTCCTAATTATGTAATTATCATGAGGTTGCTGATATGCACGCAGTATATCACATTTTACATATACCGTGACAAATCTGGAGTCCCCACACATAACACACTATTTTAATAAATGT
The DNA here is from genome assembly GCA_030278955.1 of Hygrophila difformis. Lineage (NCBI taxonomy): Eukaryota > Viridiplantae > Streptophyta > Magnoliopsida > Lamiales > Acanthaceae > Hygrophila > Hygrophila difformis. The sequence continues at coordinate 3,782,915 of JAOANR010000010.1, forward strand.
TTGAAGGTTGTCATTACACATCACTACTCTAAAAAATGACTCTAGCGGGTTAATTGAACCATTTTTCACTAGGATGATGTACATAGTTTCTACTTGGTTCGCATTGAGCCATTCCTCATTGAGTTACCCAACCCATAGAAAAACACCAACCATTCATTTGCACGTATTATATATCACAATTGGTCTTCATTATCTTGAAAAATACCAAAAACCACTGAGATCGAAAAGAAAATGCACTGCGGTAGCTTTTGATCAGAACTCCTATGTTATTGTTGTGAATGGTTGTTGTTTCTTTATGGTTGGATAACCCCAATGAGGGCTCAATGCGAACCATGTAGAAACTATGTCCATCATCCCAGTAAAGAAGGGTTCAATTGACCCACTAGAGCCTAAAGGTATTTATTAGAGTGGTGATATATTATGGCTGCCTTCAAATATTTATTTCAAACATTTATTAATTTGGTGTTTTATGTGTGGAGACTCCAGATTGGCCACGGTGAATGTAAAATGGGATTTACTTCGGCCACGTCAGCAACCTTAGGCTAATTACGTAATTAGGACCAAATTAGAAAAATTAGCAAACGTAGAGAACTATATAAAGCTAAAAATTATTAACGGACCGATTTGGATATTTTCAAAAGGAAAAAAATACTAAATGATCCTTTTTTCCCGTATACATGTATGATGAATGAATATTGCATTGAAACCCTTTTTTGTCATAAATCCTTCTCAGGGCTCTCAAGCTCAGGTTCTTTCCCCATCCATCCACATTTTCCTTTTTATTTTCCCCCGAAAGTTGCCCCTCTATAAAATCCCACAAAATCAATCCCTACTCTCTATCCACACCCCCCACCCAAAGGCCAAAACCCATTTTTCCCCAAATTTCTCATTTAATTCTCCCACTCCAAAGTTTAAATTTTTAAAACTCAATTTTTGAAAAAGAAGAAAAAAATGAAGGAGATTTGGACAACCATGGCGTCGATAATGGGCGTCTGGGCCTTCTGCCAAAGCCTCCTCCACACCGTTTTCCCACCGGAGCTCCGTTACGGCGTCCTCAAATTCTTCCTCCGTCTCTTCAGTTATTTCTCCTCTTACTGCTACTACGACATAACGGAGATTGACGGCGTCAATACCAACGAACTGTACAACGCCGTCCAGTTGTATCTCAGCTCCTCCGCCTCCGCCTCCGGCACCCGTCTGAGCCTCACGCGCGGCCTCAACTCCTCCTCCATCACCTTCGGCCTCTCCAACAACGACCGCCTCGTCGATTCCTACAAGGGCGTCACCGTGGAGTGGGAGCACGTCGTCACCCAGCGACAGGCCCAGACATTCTCCTGGCGCCCCCTGCCGGAAGAGAAACGAGGTTTCACCCTCCGCGTCCGGAAGAGGAACAAGCACCTGGTCCTCAACTCCTACCTGGATTACATCATGGAAAGGGCCAACGAGCTCCGGAGGAAGAACCAGGACCGATTGCTGTACACCAATTCCAGGGGAGGCTCCCTGGACTCCAGGAGCCACCCCTGGGAATCCGTCCCCTTCAAGCACCCCAGCACCTTCGATACATTGGCCATGGATCCTTCCAGGAAGGCCGAAATCATGGCGGATCTCCTCGACTTCGCCAATGGCGAAGCTTTCTACCAGAAAACGGGCCGGGCCTGGAAACGAGGCTACTTGCTGTACGGGCCGCCGGGGACCGGCAAGTCCAGCATGATTGCCGCCATGGCCAATTACCTCGGATACGATATTTACGACCTAGAATTGACGGAGGTCAATACGAATTCGGAATTAAGGAAGCTGTTAATGAAGACGAGCTCCAAATCAATCATCGTCATTGAAGACATTGATTGTTCGATCAATTTAACCAACAGGCATAAATCGGCGGCGGGTGTGGCGGCGGCTTCCGCCGCGGCTAATTCAATTTCGAGGAAGAACGAAGGAGGTGCGATGGCTCTGCCGCCGTGCGAGGACGGCGTGAACACGATTACGCTCTCCGGGCTGCTGAATTTCACCGACGGGCTGTGGTCGTGCTGCGGCAGCGAGAGAATCTTCGTTTTCACGACGAATCACATCGAGAAACTCGACCCGGCGTTGTTGAGGAGCGGCAGAATGGATATGCACATTCACATGAGCTACTGTTCGTACCCGGCGCTGAAAATCCTTCTCCGGAACTACTTAGGTTTCAGGGAGGACGAGGACGGCGGCGAGGAATTCGTGTCGTCGGAGCAATTGAGCGCGGTAATCGATGCGGCGGAGATGACGCCGGCGGACATCAGCGAGGTGCTGATTAAAAACCGCCGCGATCGGAACAAGGCGGTGCAGGAATTGCTGGAAGCGTTAAAGACGAGGGCTTTAAAGAACGAGATGATAAAGTCGCGGGAAGAAAGTAGGGAGGAAGAAGAGGAGGAGCAAGAGAAGCGGGCATTGGAGTCTCCCAAGGAGGATTTCGGTCATCAGCCGCCGGAGAGTTGTCCAGGAAAGGGGAAGACGGTGGAAGAAGACGGCGGCGCCGCCGATCATGACAAGATACACAATTGAGGCGATGATGATCGGTCAGACGTTCGTTATGTTGTAAGAAGATGAGGGATTTGTATTAATTAGGGATTGTTCTTAGTTCCATTAATTAAATGTGGTGGTGTTATTCATCTTTTCAAGATCCAATTTTGGAGAGCAATCCACTTGTAGTGATGATCTTCTTACATGGAGAATAATTTAATTTGATTTAATTAGTGCCTCATCACTTTATACTCCCTCTGTCCCGCTAATAATGTTTCAAAATTTGCACTGTATTTCATGTGTGCATGATTAGTATTTAATATAGGGGTAGATTAGTGTTTAAAGTTGGATAAATTAGGAATTTTATGTGATGTGATTTGAAGGATTTGAATTTTTAATTGATTTATATATGCATAATGTGATAGTTGTGTGTTTGAAATATATTTATTTATTGATGTGATATGACGAGAGAGGTTTGGTAATTAAAGTGTATAATTATTTTTTAAAATGGAATATGACAATTGTAATGGGATATACCAAACAGGAAAATGAAATGGAATTAGTGGGACGGAGGGAGTATTTTACTAGTAATTTTTATTTTTTTTTTGCAAAGCATTTTACTAGTAATTGAGAATTTAGTCATTTTTTTTTATGTGTGATGATGATGTGTATGCTCAGTAATTCTGTTAGGTAAAATAGACAGTAGTATCATGTGTCAAAGTTAGCTGGAGCCTGGAGAAGAAAGGGATGAGATTGAGCAGTGACTAATAACTACAGAGGTCACATGGGGAATGTACTTTCTTGGCTGAAGTTTTTTGTCAGAAAATTTCTTCAATTCAATTCTATCTTGACTGTGTCCAGACTCTAGATTATTTACTTACAATTTTTCAAAAAAAAATTGAAGCTTTGGAATTATTGAGAATGCATGCCAGGATGAGTAATTGTACCACCAGTTTGTGCAGTTCTATGAATCAAATTCTTTTAAAGATTCTATACTAAATTAATTAACCCAAAATAACTGGGATTTTTAACCATGATCCAAAAATTAAATCAATTGAAGCCAATTCAATTCATTGCATGTCACACGTGCTTTGTTAGGCACATTGGCAACAGAATAATTTCAGTTCTCATTATAAAATAAATGAAGAGATTATATGCTGATCACTGAATGCCTGTATAGCTAATGGAGTAGTACTATATTCATTTTGCTTTATTGTTCTTTTTTTTTTTAAGGAAATACTTTATATATATATACGTAATAAATTAAATAATACTTATTCAGTACTGTAGAACTGAGGTGTTCAAATGGATAACGCAGAGATTGAAAAGGGGAAAAAACCAACAAGAAAAGGGAAAATTTTCTTTAAAGAGAAGCACATAGGAAACAGCTCAGCCATCTGAAAGATTTGATGTTGGAATAAAGTAAGATTTTTACAACGAAAGGGCAAGAAGCAAGAGGGCTCTTACAGGCGACACCTAAAACTTTGTTTGGTTTTTTCTTTGTAATAAAATTAAAATATGTAAGTGATGACTGGGAAGGGCAAATCAGGTGGGGTTTTCCATTTCAGCTTATTAAGAAAATAAAATTAGTTAGTTTTAATTAGTTCTTATCATACGTGGTGACAGCAAAGATGTAACTACAATTTGCCCCATTTCATAATTATTGTCTGCTTCTGGGCGTTTGCAAAGCTTTTGCCTTTTTTTTTTTTTTTCCTTTGGTTTTTCTTTCCCGAACTTGATTTTCATTCATTGTACTTTGCGTTTTTTAAACCTTTAATAATATTGTTGGGTGCTCTTGTTTGAGTGTTTCTTTGACACTTTTGGGCAGGCCTGGCTCCTTCTGGTTCATCCATTTTTGGTTGCTTCTAACATTTAATAATTATTTCATTTTGTTGAGGTCATTCATTTTGGTTTGTTTTGGAACAGTTTTCCACTTCAGACAGCAATTAGGGTTTCATTATATGCATAGCTTCTTTCTTTTCTTTCTTTCTTTTTTTCCTTAAAAAAAGATTTTAAAAATTGTTTGGATTAGAGTAAGCTTGTAGGAGTAAGCAAACATTCCACTTAGCTTTTTATATATACTGTAATATGCATGCTAACATCACTTTGACTCATTTTAAATTTTAGCAATTTGGAAGAAAATTAATGAGCCTTCTTTCATATTTGTAATTGTGATAAAATTAAAGTAAACACATGCTCTATTCAAGTAATGTCTTTTTAGATTGATTGAAAGTCTTGCACGCCCTAAAAATGAATTTAGTCTAACCAACAAAGCCAAAATTCAACCACTGCTATTTAGAGGTGTTTGGATGTGCGTTTTGAAAATTGCTGCAGCGTTTATAATCAGATAATTACTGTAACAAAATGTGCCGTATAAAATTAAGTGTTTGGATAAGCTTATGCTATTCCAAATCGCAATAATCAAATAATCAATTTTTAAGTGTTTGGATTTGTGGGAAAAAATTAACACGTAAATCCTTTAAGTTTTAAAATTCATCAAAATGGTCCTCTTTATTTCAATTGGGAAAATTAGTCTCCTAAGTTTGATGTTTTCTCCAATTTGGTCCATTGGGCATAATAAACCTAATTAATATCTAATGAAAAATAATTAAATCATTAATGGTAGTTCCACAATCATTAATTAAATGGATCAACCCACAACACATTTATGAAAATTCATTTTATTAAAAAAACTATTTTATTCAAATAAAATTTCCTTTTATTAAAAACTAATTTTATTCAAACAAAATAATCATTTATCAAAAATTCATTTTATTCAAACAAAATTAAAAGGTTATGAGTTGATCCATTTAATTAAGGGTTGTGGGACTCATATTAATAGCTTAATCCTCCTTTATTACATGTTAATTAAATTTATTATGTCAAAATGACTAAATTGGAGAAAAAATCAAACCTAGAGGACTAATTTTTCCAATTGAAACGAAGAGGACTATTTTAATGAATTTTGAAACTTAAAGAACTAATTTGTTAATTTTTCCTTGGATTTGTGTTTTTAAATTGTAAAATTACAATAAAGGGTATGGGTAAGAATATTCAAATAATTTTTATTTTCTAATTTTTATATATTTTATAATATATTTTTGTTAATACTCTTTCCACCAATATGTTTTTTTTTTAATATTTTGGATATAATTGTATGAATTTGATTTATATATATTATTTGTATATTACCATATAATATTTTATAATATAATACACTAAATTGTATATTATATTATTATAATCTTAACAACCCATTAAAAAAAACAAACAAAAAAATAAAAAAACAAAAATTCAAATAATGGTTTGGTGGATGAGCTGCGCAATGGAAGTCAGAAGAAGAAATAGCATAATGAGCAAAGGAAGGCGGAAGATCAAGAAAGATACATTGTTCCCATAGTTTTAGGGATATTTTTGGTAAACAAAATTAGACTCTCAAACGCAAATCCGTTGCAGCACCTTTTTTTCTGCAAGAAAATAGCTGTAAGTTACTCTCAAATCGCAATTAATCAATTATCAATTATATCCCACCAAACACTTTAAACTAATTATCTGCGTTTTAAAAACGCAATAATCAAATAAGTTGATTGAAAACGTCAAAACAAACACCCTCTTAGTTAAAGAAAATTTGATTTTGGTGAGGACTACAGCAATGTTTAGGATTACAAGAATCAAGCCCTTCAAAATGTGGATGAGGTTCAAAAAATGGGTGCAGTTTGAACTTCTTTAAAATAATTAAAGTAGCACCCACTTTATGGCTAGTGGCCTAAGTTTGAGTTATTATTATTATGCATATTATTCAAATATTACAATCTCACTTTGGCCAACTTGGGTTGTGCTTTTACACCAAGAAAAAAAAAAAAAAAGATAAATGGTTATTTTGGTAGCACTATATAGCGGTAATCTTAATTCAGCTTTTACTAAAAAGTTGTAACAAAAATGTGGAAAACATTGCAAATGTAAGATTACTTTATAGTAGATGTTAAATTAAAATTAATTGAAGATTATGAAAGTTCTTTGATTGGTACAAACTTTTTTTTTAGAAAGAAGGTATATTTTCAAAATAACTACTGTATTATATTATGCTTATGTTGTTTATATGTGGATAACATGAAATTAACATCATTTTAGACAATAGTGAAAATTGTAGTATGTATTTAGGTATTTTGTAACTCATAAATCCGTGGATGTTTTGTAATTTTTAATTTGCATTCATCTATGTACAAACATCAGGAATATAAGATATACTGCAGTATATAGTACAAAGTTAATAACATGGTTTACAAAAGGAGAATAAAAATCTTCAATAGAAGGCCATGTTTGACAAGCTGTTACCCGATTATCTTCCCAAAACACGTGATAATAAAAATTGAATTAATCCTAAAAAATTGAACAATAATGCTTTACATCCTTGTTCTTTTTGTTAAAACAAAATATAAAAATAAATAAATCCATTGCTTTCCATATGATTTAGATTTACAATGTTGTAATAATGAAGACAAGGAAGAACACCCCTAACACCAAATCCCCATGAATAACGGACAAATAAAGACATTACGTGGAGACGTGAAGTTCTTGTCCATCCCATTTTTTTTTTCTCTTTTTTTTTTCAAAAAAAATAATCCCTGATTAATTGGGGTTTGTGGAAGTAATTAAGTCCATTGATTTCCAACTTAAGGTTCGATTCTCTATTGCCCCCATATTCCATCTCTTTATTCCCTTTATAATTTATATCACATGAGATCCCACCACCAATTTCCTATCATCTATAGGCTGTTCAGCAAAAAAAAAAAAAAAATGGGTTTGGCCATTTGGGGGAGTGTTGTCCAGCTGAATCTAACTATAGCCAGAACAGTACTTCTATTAGGTTTCAACATCTAATAATTCATGATGAACTATTTTCTTTCATTTAGAAATAAAAGCTTGTGGATTCAGAATTATTCTGATGTTTATAATGTATTTAATATTATTTTGTAGAGTTTAATTCGCTGTCTTCCTGTAGTAGTATTAAATACCAATTTTAATTTAAAGAAGTTGTCGCCTTTCAATTCTCCAATGATCAAGTGTTCGAAAAAAGAGTACTTGATTTATTTTGGGCCTGTTTGGGAATTAGCTGTTAGCTGTTAATTGATTCTGTGAGTAATAATTAGTTAAATTAGCTGTTTGACAATTTCAAGACTAACTTTTTGCCTAGAATAAGCTAAAATACAAAATGCTGCTATTTACAGCGGTTTCAAAAAGAGCTGATTGAATGTTATTTTAAGCTATTTTTATCTTTTTGAATAAGCTAATTTTTTAAAACTGTCTCACAAAAAGCTAATTCTAGTTTAGCTGTTTTGCCAAATAGGGCCTTTGTATATTCTGGTCGGCTGTCATTCTTATCATCAATGAGATAAATAAAAGTGATATTTTTGTTATGAAAATACGAGTGATTTTTTCTTCTTTTAGTTTGTTGGTGTATGAAAAATGAATATGGTGGACTTGTGGTGGGTTCACAAATGAATGTATTGTAGTACTTTCTTTTTAACTAAAGGGAAAATTTCAAACCTATTGATTTTATTGGTATCAGTTGAACTATTTTGGCGTATAACGGGTATCCCCTTTGCTTAAACTGTCAGAGCCTCATACCACTCAGACCAACTGTCTGAACTATTGATGTATGTTGTTGAATATAAATGAATAAACATTACTTATATTTAGATATTTTTGTCTCCTTTTTAACCCATTCTCCCCTATTTAATCAGCAATTTTCGTTGAGAATCAAACCTTTAATATGAATGTTTGGAGTCAGGGAGCTTGACCACTAGATCAAATTATTATTTTCTTTTAACTATTGTTAATAAATAAGCAACTAAAGAAATTATTTCTGTTTTTTTTCATACATAAGTTTAATTTTGAAAACATCCAATAATAAAACAACAGAAAAGGAAAGGAAATCATAGCACTGCAGCCTAAAGAAGTTAGATTAATTGGGGGATAAAGTGATTTATTTATAAATTTAGTCATTGCGATTGAGTTTAATGGAGAGGGGTTGGGTTTATGAAATTAGTGTGTAGTAGTAATATGCATTACTTAATTACTTTATGCAGTTGTTTTATTATAATTATAAATCAAAAAGTAATACTTCCCCGTCCTATTTCAAATTTCACACTTTTTATTTTGGTCCATCCTATTACAATTGTCACTTTTCCTTAAACATCTCAAATGGAACAAAGGGAGTAAATTCATTTAGGCAATTAATACAATACCTTAGTGATGAAAATAAGTCTCAAAATATGATTAGCATAATTACTTTTTGGAATCACTGTGATGTTGTGAATCAAATAAATAAATAATGTAAGCAATTATTACAAGACATTACTAATATAAGTACAAAATATGACTAGCATAATTACATCACCTGATTCATGAGTTCTATCTCTGGAGGGGGAGTGGTTTATGTGAAGGCAGCTTGTACCTGCTGGCAGTGATGGATGTATATGTAAAAATGATAGTAATATGTATAGAGTAATGTATGAGTATGAAAAAGTGATAGATATGAGTTATAAATAAAAAAAAATAATAAAAGACAATCTACTATCTATACATCATTATAAATACTACACATCACTTTACGAGTCCTAGATATCATTTTATCGATGCTAACAGCTGCTGCATAAAAAATGCAAGCACCCAAACTTAATTGCTCTGGAGGGCCCAAGACTTCGGGTCCTCAAAAAGCAAGGACCCCACGCGTGGGCCAAAAGAATTAGTGGTGCTTGGCTCCTTGAACCCCTCAAGAATCAGCCCCAAATATGAAATAATGAATGCAAGTAGGGATAGCAATGAGCCGGGTCTGTATCGGTTCCGCCAAGACCCAAGATCCGATCCAGGGCTCGGGTTCGGTTCAGTTCCGGGTCTGACCCGGACCCATTGACATCTTTAGGGATGGCAACGGGTCGGTTCTGAGTTCAATTTTTAAAGACCCAAGACCCGACCCAAGCTTAGTTCTTTCTCGGTTCTCGGTTCTGACCCGGACGCATTGCCTTCCCTAAATGCAAGATAACTTAAGCCGTTGCTTGCCTAGCTTCCAAGTTCCAATCATCGGAGTATTTATGGCTAACGGGTTGGTTTTGATCGGTTTCTATTCTCGCGATCCAAAATTTTTGGTAAAATTTCGTCACTGAAAAATTAGTATCCGAATTTGTGATTGAAATTCATTAGCTAGCATGTTTTAACTACCAAATTTATAATTTTTCTAATAGTATCGAGTTTAACGGACCAAATTTTCTTTTCTTCGCCACTGTAATCTTTTTGTGGTGATAGAAGGAGTGGGACATATACTTCCTCCATTTTTTTTTAAATACAACGTTTATCATTTGCACGTATGCTATTGCACATTTTTTACTATTAATATCTCCAATTCAGTACAAGTAAAAATTTTAGAAATTTGATATTTAAAATTACAAGACGAGACGAATCCAACAAAATCCCACTTGTTTATATTTTTTTATATTTTATCTTCTACTACATCCGTTCTCGAATGTTTTTTACGTTTGATAATGAGGTACTATTCATACACAGACTTTCATTTAAAGTTTTATCATAGTTATACAGGTTAAAATATAGTCAAGTGGGATCTTGTTAGATTCGTCTCGTCGCGTAGTTTTTAAATATCAAACTTTTAGAATTTTTACTTGTACCGAACTTGAGTTATTAATGGTTTAAATTATGTATTGAACTGCGTGAAAAGTGGGTCTGTAAAAAACATTCAAGAACGGAGGAAGTATAATTATAACAAAAAATATAAATTAAAGTGGTACAATGAGTATTTAAAAAAAAATCGGAAGGAGTATAAAATAATAAAAATAATTGAAGCAGAATCTTGCATAATGAGATATGACAAGCAGGCAGAGGCAATTAACAGTTTTTGCTGTCATCCACATTATTTTGTGTACTCTCATCTTAATTAGTTTGTAGTCAACAAAGTTGCATACTCCCAATCACTCCACACTAGACCCCTTTTTATTTTTATTTTCATAAGCCAATTTTATTCTGCCATTATTATACTAGTACATACTATCACTATTAATTTATTAACCTTTTTAAAAAAAAAACAACAAACAATAATTCTACTACTACTTGATACTCCTATATAACAAAAACAACACAATGCATGAGCTCACTTTGGGGGATAATTATAATAGTATATATATATATATATATATATATATATATATATATTATGTCACAATTGTTTAGATGTCATACCCCAAAAAGGCCATCATATTATTGTTGATCATAGATTATAATATCAAGAAAAATCATTCGATTGCTTCCAATTAGTAGTATTAGATTTGAGGGTTCATAGATCTATCTATATATATGTATGTATATATATCCTTATCCAAACCATTCACTTCATCAATTCTTCAAGAATAACTTTTTGTTTATAAGTATACTTTCTTATGTCAATTAAGTACGATAAATTTTATTTTACCTTTTTAATAATCTCGATGAATTTTGTTAGGCTTTTTAATTATTGATATAAAATTCTGAAAAAAAAAAAAAAAAGAGGCGAAATCGACTAGCCGGATACGTCACTTTTCTCATCTAAAATGAATTCCGCTAACAAAAAAAAAAGTTCGGTTTTGCATGAAAGGTTTTCTCATGGAATTTGAATCCGTTAAAAATATTACATCTTAGATGGAATTTTTTTCGTCGAAATAAAAAATTTGGTAAAGAAATAATTTTTGTGACAAAATATTTTTCTTACATAACTAATACTCCCTCCGTTTTTAAAAAGTTGCAACATTCCTTCATTTCACGTAATCCAATACACATTTTTAACGCTTAATATCTCAAATTGTGTAAAAATAAAAATGATAAAAACTTGATATTCTAAAACTACGCGAATAGACGAATCTAACAAGATCTCACTTGACTATGTTCTATTTTATACAAATGTGTTAAAAATTGAAACAAAGTTACTCAATAAATAGTAACAACTATGTAAATGTTACATTTATTAAAAAACGGAGGGAGTAGTACTACTTTACTACATGAATGAATGGCTATTACATCAACATGATTCAAAAAGTTGACATTTCATAAGTTGAGGTTTTAGAGCTCAAGGGATTTAAAACTGTAGAAATCTGAGTACTGCATCCTATATTCCTATTGTTTTTATGGAAAAAATGATAAATAGGTCCTTTTTCTTTTCAAAAAATTCAAATCAGTCCTTTTTCTATTTTATTATCAAAACAGTCCTCTACAAATGCTAATTATGTCCAAATCAGTCCTTTTTTCACTAATTATATTCTAATTGCTGACGTGGCAAGGGTTTTAATTTAAACCTGACACGTGTGCATAATATTAGTCATTTTTCTTTTACCTTTTGTCAATTCAGTCCTAAACTTTTATTTTGTTCTATTTAGTCCTCTACCCCAATCACTCATTTTTATATTAATTGGCCTCAAACCTTTCAAATTATTTCATTTTAGGCCCAGAACCTTAAATTTTTTATTATTACTAATACATTTATCAAATAAATGCCCAACATACTTCCGTAAATAAAATTAAATACCAAACCTCATACATTGGGTTTGACCGCCTTGTTACCGGGTCTTCGAAGTTCTGAATTTTACGGACTCTCTCTAACCACCCGACCGTAACGATGGTTCATTGGTTCTGGTTTCCTTCAGCAACAATCAGCACAATCATACTTTGTGGACAATAAAATTCAGGCTATTTTTTAATATTTTTAATAATATTAATATTTTTCAATAAAACAATGCTTCCTGTATCCATAACCTTCCAAAAATTCAAGTTAAATCATTTACTCAAATATTGCTACATCCTAAGGTAGGACGCAAAGTAAGATTCTGTTAATTGTTACTGAAGGAAACCAAAACCAATGAACAATCGGTTGCGGTCGAGTGGTTATTAGAGAGAGTCCGTAAAATTCCGGTACTTGAAAGACCCGATAACAAAGCAGTCGAACCCAATATATGAGGTTTGGTGTTTAATTTTATTTATGGAAGTATGTTGTGCATTTATTTGATAAATGGATTAGTAATAATAAAAAATTTAAGGTTTTGGGCCTAAAATGAAATAATTTGAAAGGTTTGAGGCCAATTAATATAAAAATGAGTGATTGGGGTAGATGACTAAATAGAACAAAATAAAAGTTTAGGACTGAATTGACAAAAGATAAAAGAAAAAGGACTAATATTATGCACACGTGTCAGGTTTAAATTAAAACCCTTGCCACGTCAGCAATTAGAATATAATTAGTGAAAAAAAGACTGATTTGAACATAATTAGCATTTGTAGAGGACTGTTTTGGTAATAAAATAGAAAAAGGACTGATTTGAATTTTTTGAAAAGAAAAATGACCTATTTATCCTTTTTTCCTTGTTTTTATTCACATTCCTTTGTTATCTGTAAACATAAGTTTTAAATAATTACTAGTAAGTACTTTTTATTCTGGTAAGCAGTAATCCCAGAACTGTCTTAATAAAATCTGTGAGTATATTTTAATCAGTATATGATGATTAAAGGATCATGTAATTATTCACGGGCATCTAATCCAATCTAATTAAGCTCGTCATTTCTACCTAATCTTTGTTGCTTCTTATACAGACCAATAACGCATCAAATTGCTTAGCTTGTCTTATATATACACCACTTGCCTAGCGTAAGCTAGCTAGGGTCGTATTTTTCTTTAAAAGTATTTTAATTTTTAGTATTTCAATTTGCATGTACTACCTCCATTTTTTTTTTGGGTTTGCACCATTTTATGTCGATACATCTTTTCAACGATTAATATATTTTAAACTGTGTACAATAAAGAATTATAGAAAGTTAATATACTAAAACTACAAGTTTAGACGGATCTAACAAGATCTCACTTGATTATATTTTTTCTTCCGCAACTATGATAAAAACTTGAGACAACGTTATACAATGAATATTGCAAAAAAAACACTAATGCTTCAAACCTAAGAAAACGGAGGGAGTATAAAATAAGACAAATCATTTGCTGGCTTTAATTTTTTTTTTTTATGTTGATTGGAATACATTTTTAAATATGGAGAATTGGAGATATATACATCGAACATTAGCATTCAATAATTGAGACAACTCCTTGTTTAGGAAAAGAAGTCCAGTCATGTGGTGGACTTATTCCCAGTTTGGCAACATAATTAATATACACACTTATTATACTCACTCCGTCCCGCGAAATGTGGCCACTTTCTTTTGGGCACGGTAATTTAGGTAGTGGGGTTTAGTAGTTAAAGTTGTGTAGGCATTTTATATTTAAGATTCTAATGAATTTTGATACTGTTTATTGTCTAACTTTGACTTAATATTTTGCAACGATACAATTAGAGAAAAATATTCAAGTGTGATCTTGTTAGAATCGTCTAATCGTGTAGTTTCATAATATATATTTTATACAATTTTTATTTATACCAATTTTGAAATATTAAGAATTAAAGAAACGCTAGGAACATTATGTAGAAAAATTAAAGTGCATTGGAATTTGTGCAGAATAGTAAAAGTAAACAATTTTAATGTGATTTCATAACAATTAAAATTCTAATCAAACTTATATTATTTTAATTTATCTAAAAATAGAAAGTGGTCAAATTTCGTGGGACACCCCAAAAAGGAATAGTGGCCAAATTTCGTGGGACGGAGGGAGTACCATTTTTTTTCCTCCCGTTTTCTTATATTTTTTTTTCCCTAATTTGTGATGAACTATATTAATAGGTTCGAAATTTGGAATATCTCAGGCGACGGATTCATTTTGCCATTCAAATCTCAACCTACTTCAAGATTGTAGACCGAAAAAAACTTGGTTAGATAAAAGATAAAATGGCGAAGCTCATCCTCAGCTAACTAGGAAAGTAGGAAATATGAAAAACTAAAAATTAAGAACCAGCCAAAAGCATGATAGAAAAAATAGTAAAAAAAAAGTAAAAATCCCATAAGAATATAATTAAGACAGGACACAGTGATGAGCTCGCTCTTACAAACACCACAAGCCTAAGAAGCAAATAAACAGTGGAAACTTGTGCCTTGTGAATTTGATGCACATATTTTTATTTTTCTTTTAAAGAGAAAAAAAAAAAGTTAAAAGAAAAACTCTTCAAAATTTACTGCGCTGTATAAAATATGTGAGGCAAACTGTTGTTAGAGCCATGTTGAGTTCAATTTGAAATATGAATTCAGGACCACGCATAATGTTGTATTTAGCCTTGACTAAAGGTGTAAGGATATGATCAATTTCACCCCAGCTAGCTATCACTGTAAAATTAAAAGAAAGAAATTCAAATAAATCCAATCACCTAAAAAAGAGACAAACTGTTGAAGAAGAAACTGATTCAAGTATGGTATGTGAGGATGATCACGAATTGGATGCATAGTTTTGAACCCTAATTAATAATGAGAATATATAGAAGAAATTTGATAAAGATAGTAGTAGTACCTTTCTAGGTTAATAAACCTTAAAGAATGTTAGTTTCTACAGGCTGGTATTCATCATCAGGTTGAAGTTTTAATTAGGTTTTTCTTAAGTTGTTCATTTGCATCATCGATCTCCAGCTGAACTTGTTCCTGAAAAGTGACAACCATATATCAAGTCATCCATAAATATGCATAAATGAGATGATGATCAAACCTGCAAGAACCTAATTAGAAAGAAGACTTAATTAATTTATGGATGGACCTGATCAGTGGCTACAGTGTAGAATATTCCGTGAGTCTTCTGCGGCCCTTGCAGGAGAAAACCCACGACCCCAATTTGGGCATCACAATGGACATACTACACTATATATATATATCTCACGTGTTTGCTTCTTCCAAGTACTTTTCGTCTTCATGAATTGATGTAATAATAAGTTGGAAGCATAATAGTACCATTATAAAGAGAGAGGAACTTTGCAACCACCCACTTTTCAGTTTATGATTAAGAATGAGAGATTCAATTTCAATTCATGGAGGATATGATATATGATGGAGAACGTGGTCGTCGCGTCATTGTGGACAATGCCCTGGTGTGGCCTAGAGTCCGGAGGGGACCGCCGACGACCAAATTAAAAGAGCCAGATGAGATGGATGGGGAAGACTCTGTTATGACAATGGGATAATAACTTCGAATACACGTAAAACATCGTCTGGGGCAAAAAACTGTGGGAGTAATAATAAATTCGATGCTTTTCCAAAATAATACTACAAAATACTAGTATATAC